>JANHZU010002216.1:51307-62353 GCA_032468055.1 Acrochordus granulatus | reverse complement strand
TTTTCCTTATTTTTTACAGCACATATTATTTTATATTTTTTTATTTTCCTTATTTTTTACAGCACATAGCAATTTTTCTTTCTTCCCACAAATGGGCAACCAAAAGCAACTTCCTATCCTCTGCTATTGGATCCTTTTCACTGGAGAAGATAAGAATATAGTCTGGGAATTTATGCAAGGTACGATGCCCTGCTGCTGTGCACTGAGGGTTCTTTTCTTCTTTAAAGGGAGCGTCCAGGGCAAAAGAAAAAAAAGGATGGGGAAATTTCAAAAAACCACAGCTTTTCACACGACTCTGCTGCAGGTGCAGTTTCCCATCTAAGGAGGAGAAAAACTGCTCCTATCCAACCGAATCACCTTCTGTTCACACTATTAAAGGTTTATTTTTATTTATTTGTACCTTTATTATTTTTATAAATAACTCAAGACAGTGAACGTGCTCAGTGCTCCTTCCTCTTCCTATTTTCCCTACAACAACAACTTTGTGAGGTGGGTTGGGCTGAGAGAGAGCGCCCAAAGTCACCCAGCTGCCTTTCATGCCTATGGCAGAACTCACAGTCCCCTGCGGTTGGCCCAAAATCACTCAGAGGCTTTCATGCCTAAGGTGGGACTACAACTCACAGTCTCCCGTGGTTAGCCTAAAATCACCCAGTGACTTTCATGGTTAAGGCAAGACTAGAACTCATGATCTCCCAGTTTCTAGCCAACAGGCCTTAACCACGACACCAAAATGGCTCTGTCTCCTTTGTATCCAACAGGTGTTAAGTCCTACTTCCGTTCGGTGGTTATGGAATGCCTATGAGCTATTTCTGATAAAGACTCAACCCATTTATGAATCAAGCTGAGGGCAAACCATTCGAAGTCCTCAAACCTGCAAACAAGGCCACAGTGACAGTCTGACAGCCTGAATTAAACACAACCCACATTCTAGGGACAGAGTGAAAGATCATTTTTGTTCCCCTGCACTCTGAATCCACAAACCTTTCCTTTCAATGGGGACAGAGAAGATGCCGGCACTCTCACTGATGTGGTAGACTTTCTGGTCAAACTGCAGGGTGGGCTCATCTTCTGCATCACTAATGAAGACTTGGGTTTCAGTAATGTTCCCCAGCAAGGCATACACTGGCATGCTCAGCTCAACAGTGAAGCTCTGTACACCCTCAAAGACATCATCATCATTGATAACAATGGTGCAGGTTTTGAAGTCTTCCCATTCATCAAACTGCACCTGCATGGGATGGAAAATAACAGCAGGGCTGGGCATGGACTTCAACAGAGGGGGAAACAGATTTCCTACAGCCAGTGAGTACTCGGTCTTTACTAGGAATGACAGATTTGATTTGGATGCAGCACTATTCATGAGCTTCAAGATATGAGGCATCATTTAGGACTGATATTCTTGGCTCCAATACTGGGACAAAGCAATCCCTAACTACACCATAAGGCAGTTTTTATGCACTCCCTGTTCATGCTTCATTAATCGTATCCCATCATAAGTTCCCTTTACCACTGGGACACTGGAGTTTGGATCTCATGGGCTGAGAGTAAAATGTAAACTTCCCAAACTACACCTGGGTTAGCAGCAGTCCCCAATCTGAGCTCCCTCCAAATGTGTGGACTACAGTTCCCAGAATATCTCAGCCACAGTGACCACTGCTGGGAGTTTTGAAGGCCATTTATTCAGAGAATGTACCAGCTTCCAATTCAAGTTCCCTGTTTCTGAACCTTAGGAACTGAACCCCAGGGTAAGAAAATCCTCTTCATGGGTCTGGATTTCAATACAGCTAGGCTATTCTGACATGAGTTTTGAGTCCTCCAAACAATGAGAAGCTTCAATAATGATCTTCAGCAATGGTGGTCTGCACATTCTAGGAGGCGGCCTGGCCCATTCATCCTTAAACTATGACAGCTTCAGTCTTGGTTCCAGAGCTTCTCCTGGGCTACACAATGACATTCTTGCACCTACCTGGCCAGTGTATTCAAGGTAATCCTGTTCCCCTGGCTGAGAACTTGAACCAGAGGTAGCCGTCCCCTGTTCTGTACGGCACAGGACAATAGCATATTGTTTGAGGTTTCCTGTCCTCTTCACAGAAACACTGACAAAACCAGCCTTTTCACTGATGTTGTAGCTGGAAAGAAAGAGGGAGAGAAATGGTTTCTTTCAGGTCACAAAGCAGGTGCAACCCAGAACTGGTGAAACACAAAGGAACCCAATGAAATGAGTCCTCATCAATTCGGTATTTCTGTTACACTTAAATTAGGAGGCTTATATGTGTCTTTTGGTCGATTGTTCCCAGTAGCAAACTAAGAAGTTAAGTTGTAATTTATAACAACTTAATTAACTTAAATGTGTTTGCTTTCTCTTGTTTTACTGAAAATGTGAAATCTGCCTTCATTAGCAGTCATTCAATCTCATCAAATTCATTTAATTCAACTCCAGTCCAGAAAAAAAAAAGAGAGAACACAGAATTCAACTTGGCAAAAGCCCAGTTACACCACGCGGGTTAAATAATGCCTCTTGGAGCACATTATCAACAAATCACACATACATATACAGGATCATATTAGCTGAAGTAAAAATCTGTGGGAAATGATTTGTTTGACACATGAACTTCTGTTCAACATCTAGCCTGCTTCCCCACCCATGGTCCACCAGCATGACTCTTGTCCTACATGAGATGGTCACTTTCCTTTTTCTTGATTCCTCCTTTTTCCAACTTCTCATTATTGTTTTGTGACTCCACATATTGCTTCTTTAAATCTCTTCTTGTAGAGGTCTTCTTCCAGAGCCCTATTTTCTTTAATCATTATGGTTTTCCACCATTTTCATCTCTTTCCTAAAACAACCTTCCTTGGTCTCCACGTTTCCCCCCTCTTATCTTCAGTACAAACTTATTTTCTTTTATACATGCTAAGGAGGTTTTCCCTTTGTTGTTCTGTCTCACTTTCCTTTGGTCTTCTTTCTCTTCTCCACTGTTTCAAAAACTAATAAATCAAAGTAAGGCTCCCTTGAGTTAAAGTCAACTCCTGGTGATTACATGATCAGATCCAGGGAGGTTTTTTGGCAACAGTGAGAAAGTAATTTGTTGGTGCCACCTTCTGAGATATGTTTAACTTTCTATTCTAAGGTTGACAGTCCTAGAAGTCTCTCCTGGTTTCCCATCCAAATACTAACCAAGTCTAATCTTGTTTACTTTAAGAGCTCAGATAAGGTTAGTCAAGTGATCCAATTTCCCTTCCTATTTCTTTTCCCATTGTGTGTAGACATCTTCTATAACTTTCAATCTTGAGTCTTTCAAGTATTTATGTGTTCAAGTTATATATATATTATGTGTTTCAAGTTATATATATATAACCTTCTAGTAACAGCATAAAACTCATTGTGTCACATGATCTTCCAGAAGTTCTTACTTTCAGTTCAAAGTTATTTTATGTTTGTTTATTTAAAATATTAATCAATTTTTTTGAAGTAAACTGCAGTTAAAACTACTATCTGTATGAAAGAAGGAACTTGCTAGCTGCTGACTATGAATATGCTAGGTATCACAACAGTAAGAGTTCAGTCAAATGGCTAAATAATTACATTTCTATGTTGTATTAAGAAAAAGCTGGAAAGTGGGATACCTCGTATGTTGAAAGCTGATAAGAGACCATTGAATATGAAAGATATTGTCAGTGACAATGCTGGGTCTGCTGTCCTTCACCAGAAAGTGAAAACTATCTTCTGTCTTTTGAATGTTCTCCTCATATAGAACATACTGGATCAATCCCAAATTCACATCCTCTATTAGAAAAAGACTTCAGCAAATTAATCCAGGAATTAAAAAGCATTTTTTACATCCTTTGCAAACCACAAGAAGAGCCTCCATGTTAATCTAATTTCTGGATATGGAACAATCCCTTATGCTCAAGAAGGATTTCATCATATTTCAGCCTACAAATGCAACATTTTATAAGATAATCTAGGTTGGGGAAATCTATTCATTTCATCAAAACATTAATGGGGCCTTAACTAAGGAAGACCAAAGAAATATAGTTCTTCAGGATTTAGCATTCAGTGAAATTGTGGACTCAAGCGAGCAACCAATAAAAGCAAACTCTTTTTTGTACATTATTAGGAAAGAAAGTGAAAATCAAACTGCCCATATTTCAATTATTTTCTACGGTTCTATCTGGCCATACTCAGAATACTGGTCACTGAGTTTCAAAAACATACTTTGGAGTTGAAAAAAGAGAAAAAAGCACCATACTGGAATCATAGCACCAGAAAAAGGCAAGTTTTGGGATTACAGAAGAACTGTATAAATTGATACTTCTTTCTCTTTTTTTCTGAATCTGAAAACTTTAGAAGTTAAAGAGTTGGAAATTTCAAAAGAAGTAAAAGACAAAAATTGACACTCTAAACTTCCTCAAGTGTCATATAGTTAACCCTAAGGGATTGGATGATTAACATTAAGTCATAGTGAGATAAGGTTCTGTTACTGCATGCTGGGTCAGTCTAAATATCCTAGTTTGTAAGCCATGGTTATAGCTTAGCCTGGTGCATAATCCCTTCCAATTTTGGCCTGGTCCAACCATTAAGGTTAAATAAACCATGATCTCTGTGAATTGGGAATCCGATCAGGGATAGCAACCAAGTTGAACACAAAACACAAAGATAACTCCCCAGATGTCTTCCCTTACTGTCAGAGTTCTGTTTTGCTACTTTCACTTTTGGTGAGTTTGTTGCCAATAAATTTGGTGGGCCATGTTCAATTATCTCTGTATTATCCAAGTTCATCCAGCATCTCCTTCCATTCCTCCAAGAGAAAAGAACTACACTCAGTAAAGAGGCATGACACCAAAAAGCAAATACCAAGTTGGCTTATACCTTGTGTAAAGGTAGTTACCATCCTTCCAGGCTGCAATTTCTTCTCCACATAACCATGTTTGGGACCTACTGTTATTTCATAGATCAGGTGATTGTCTTCGGTATCAGGGTCCATAGTCAACAGCTCCTTCTTAGTGATGAGATTTTTTGGCTGGATGGAAAACCAGAAACCAATAAAGAAGAGTCTATAAACCCTGAGCCCTAAAAATGAAAGCCTACTAGTTTTTCCCAATCTGATATCTTATAGATGTTTTGGATTACAAGTACCATAATCCTTAAATCATGTAAACTCTGGAACATCACATACAAGGGATTTCCTCTGTACTCCTGTTTTCCTCTGCAATAATTCCAATGAGCCCTGTGATGAAGACTTCAGCATAGTCTTTTTGATCTGTTCCCTTTAATCATTGAACCATCAATGATTGTTTATTCAAATCTTTCTGCCTTACCTTACCTTTTGGGTATTTGCTATTCTTGTTTATTTATTATTTGTTCAGATTTAGATTGCACTTTTCCTCCAAGAATTCAAGGTAGCTTACCTGGGGGATCATCTTTCTCTGTACCCTCTCGACAACCTAGTAAAGATAGGTCGGCTTAAGAGAAGGTAACTGGCCCAAAAGTCATTCCTAAGCTTCCCTGGCTTAGAGTGGATTTGAACCTCAGTCTCCCTGGTTCCACAACACCTTCAGTCCTGAATCACCCTGGCTGTCTCCGGCTTTTTCAGGTCTTCATACGCACTACTGCCTGCTTCTCAATTGTGGGGCCTAAATGCAAAATCTTCTGATGGATACAGAAGTGGCAGATCCCAGGGGGGATTTCAGATCTTCTAAAAGCAATCTGTTCAAAAGTCTTTAAAGCTGTTTGCATCCTCATTCGTCACTCTTCCCACTATCGATATTGCAGTGGGTATGAGCACCCTACTCAGCTCGCTGTTGAAAATCTCTTTCCATTTCTACGCCTGTTCGCTGGCGTTAGAAGCATCGCTTGATTAATCACAGCAATTAATCCATCAGAGCTCCCACTTAAGGAATGCAAATGCTATTAGCAACGGAATAAGATCTCAGAGTCCGGTCTATGGAACAAGAGCATCGGGTGAGGAGGAAGAGTGTTATTAGGAACTTTAGCCTTACAGTTTGAGATGGATTGCTGAGTTAAGCCACAACTGCTGATGTAACAAACAGCAAAGGTCTGTTCCATTCATCACAGTGGCTGGCAGCAGTGAAAGGAGATGCACACACACAGACATACACCGTCCGGTCTTTTGCTCGGAGTCCTTCGCTCAATCTTCTTTTCAGTCAATTTTAGCCAGCAATATTTAGCAACGCCGTTGCCCTAGAGCACTGATGGCAAATCTTTTGGGCTCTACGTTACACATATTCAGAAAATGCCTCACTGGGCTCTGTTGGTGTGTCGCACGAACCCCCCACCGAACAATAGTGAAACAATTCTTAAGATATTAATTTATTTTAAAAAAATAACAGTCCAGTCCTGTGCAGCGTGATATAAAGAAAGGTCAGATAATTACGGAAATGAAAGACGGGTAAAATAAGTGTATTTTCGGAGGCTTTGGAGGCTGCTCAAGAGCATGGCCCTCTTGCACAACTTCTGGAGGGTCCGGAGGCTGTGCAAGAGCACGCGCGATTCTTGCATGGCCTCTGCAGCTTCCAAAAATCATGTGAGAATGGGGTGTGCTTTCCAGAATAGTTGTCAGATGTTGATGAACACTGGCACATCACCTTTGACACACACGTCATAGGTTCATTATCACTGCCCCGTAGGAAGTTGACAATGACACATAGCTGAAATTTCCACAGTTGCATCTTTCTATCTTAAAATCAAACAAGATATTTCTTTCTGATTCTTTACCTTTCTATTTTTGTGCAAGTTACAGAGCTGCCTAATTTGAAACAAATGAAACATAAAAGCTCACCTTGCCATTCATATATTCCAACCACTGAAGACCCAAATTAGTGACAATCCTTGGAGTCCCATCATCCACAGGGAGAATTTCTATTCTAAACCATTGGGGCACAGCAGTCACAATCTGAAAAAAAACACACATATATACTCAGAGCATCTATTTCTGCAACATGAGATTTACAATACTGAATAAAATGCATTTCTGTTCCTTTCCTCTTTGTGTTTCTATCACAAGTCAGTCAAAGCAGTACTTCAAAATATACTTCAAAATTTACAACAGGTTTTTCACATCTCTGAGTTATTTAGTGTTCTCAAACTGCTTCTTAAAGGAAATAGGTGCTTCAGTACAATTTTGGCAGGCCCAAAAATCAAGGAAGACATATGGTGATTCTTCCAAGCAGATGTCTTTATTGTTCCACACCTTGAGACAAACTCTTGCCAAAGTAAAGCACTCTGCTATCTACAGATATTATTAGGGAGAGGCTGTCTTCACCCTCTTTCTCTCACACAAACGATTGGAACTGACTGCCACTTATTCCTCCAGAATGCACCCTCTCCTTCCTGTGAATCTATGCAACTATAGTACATTCCATCGCAAATTTATAAATCTAAGGATTGAGCCAGAGCAATTTATTAAGAGAGCTGGCTATGGCCTCTCCCTGATCTCTTTTCCACTGCTCTGTCAGGGAACAAAAGCCTTAATTGACTTGTTAGCTTTGTATATACAAAGGCTAGAGAAAACTAAGGTTGTAATTCTTGGTTTACCATCTGAATAGCCACAAGCTGTGAGAGGTTGTACCACTTATGTGAAAGTCAGTTTGGGTTTACAGACCCTCGGCTTCTTCACTAACCTCTTTCTCATCCTTCGCCACCACAAAAAAGGGATTGGTGCCATCAGACACCGTAAAGGTGAAACGGTCTTCTAAAAAATTGCTTCCATCGTGACTGTAACTGATTTGGTTCTGGAATACATCCTCCATGGTGAAGGCATGGGTCTGTTGGTAATGATGGCCATCACTGGTGTGCTCAACCTGGCCATGGCGTGGGGGCTGCACAATGCTAAAGATAACAGACTCGGCCTGCATATAGAACAAAATGCGTGAAGAGTATAGAAGCATCCACATCATACTGTGAAGGTTAATTCACAGGCTGATAAAGATTCAGGAAATGGCCTGGTAAACCAACAGCTCTAAGGTTCTCCGCTGTCTGCAGAGATGCCCACCTGGCCACTTCACTGGAAAGCAATTCAGAAGAAATTGAGTAAACATCTGCCCTAAGACATTTCAGGAGATCCATTCATTTTTATGAGTAATAATTCAGTTGCTGAAATTATAGCTGTAATGGCACCCTTTCCTGCTCAATAAATCTTATTAATGAAGTCCATGAGAAACCTGCTCTGGAAGATACAGGTGCCAAAAGATATAATGGGGTAGACCTTAGCTTAGTGTGATGTGTAATAGTTAAGGCTAAGGTTAAGGTTAAGCTTAACGAGGCTTGGTTAAAATAAACTAATTCCTGCCAAGGAATCAGAACAAAGAGATTCAACCCTGAAAATCTATCTCACGACACCACCCCACCTAAGCCATGGAGTCATTTCTGTCATTGCATTCACTAGATCCCAATGCTCTAGAGCCTCAAGTCTTTTTAGTTCTTCATGCACAAGCAATGTATAAACTCAGCATTTGAGGATGGACAAGCTGCTACTGCCTCAGCCATTTTGAGTTCGATGAATGCACCATTTTCTGAGTTCGAGACCCAAGTGCAGCATAATAGGGTGAGCTCCCGTTATTCGCCCCAGCTCCTGCAAACCTAGCAGTTTGAAAGCATGCAAAATGCAAGTAGATAAAAAAGTTATGCCATAAATGGGTGGGAAGGTAACAGCATTCTGTGTGCCTCGGCGTATAGTCATGCTGGTCACATGACCGCAGAATCGTCTTCAGACAACGCTGGCCCTTCAGCTATGAAACGGAGATGAGCACCATCCCAGAGTGGGCCATAACTGGCAGGGAAAACCTTTACCTTACCTCCAACCTCTGTAAGGTCTATTAGTCCTGCCGGCTGAGCAAAACCTCCTACATCAGAGGCAGCGTATCTCAGATTATCAGATCAGCAGAAAAAGTGTTTGTTTATTAGTCAATAAATACAGCATCGTTCTGTTTTTCCCAACATTCAAGGTGGCTTACAACAATTACAAAAATACAGAATATGAGACAGCCATGGTGTAATGGTTGGGTATAGGGATGGCATGAGTTGTAGTCAACCTTCAGCCATGGAAGCGCCCCAGGTGATTTTGGGTCATCCCAAGGTATCTCATATTTTTTTTTTGTTGCCAAAAATAGGAAGATGGAGTGCTGTATATACATATTGCCTTGAACAAAAAGTAGGACATACAGCTTGTACATAAATCCTCCATATAACTGCCTACTTCCAGGGGAAATGCCACTTGATGAAAACTAAAATTTCCACTCTTGTTACACTCCTATGAACAAGAACAACAGAAAGAGACCTCCTTTCTTCACCTCTGTGTCTGCATCGGTGGCTTTGAGATCAAATTCTGTGATGGTTTTCCTCACACCCTCCTGCACAGTCATGCCAGTAGTCTGCACAACAGGCAAAGAATCATCAATCGGGTTGATGGTGATTTCAAAATTCTGGGTCACCTATTGGAAGAAAGATTGAGATTATGAACAAAACCATTCTTGTTGGACGTCGCCTTTCCCCAAGACAAACTAACCATTTTTTTTTGGAAACCGATGAAACTTCACTATTTGCTCACCTCCCAATTGCCATCCGAAATGGTGAAAGTGAACATGTCAGCATGTTCTTCAGCCTCGCTTGTATGGATGTAGTGGATGCTATGGGAGGTAAGGTCTGCTTGTTGGAAGGAGCTAATCCTTCTGCCTAGAAGACAGTAGCAGAAGAATGCACCATGTGCTTTAAAATTCCAAGTTTATCCTCCAGCCCAAAGAATTCCCACCTCCAACTTGCTTTCAGAAATGCTCCCTTGCAACATGACACCTCCGGGATGCTTTCAAATGTGTCCAGCAAACATATTTATCCACTCATTGATTAATACTGTCAGACTTTAAAGGAGGCACCCCAGGCATCGTAACTTCTACCACTAAATAAATCAGCACGACACCTTTGCAATTCCCCAGAAGCAATAAAATGGGAGCTTTTGTTCTCACTTTGCTGAAACCAGTAAATATTTGCAAACCTGGTAACGCAGTGTGTTCCAAGTGTCCCAGCTGTGGCTGTTTAATAATCCTGTATAGGAGACCACTGGATTCACCCCCCTGCTTCTCGGCTGACAACTCAAAGGGGGTGATTTTTTTCACGGAGTTTTCATCCAGGGTTAGCCCCATGTTGACAGTGATGGAGAGAGGCAATCGATCCTCTGGGAGCAGTGAATATAAGAGGAGACGTACAAGGTCAGATTCGAGATTCATCTTCTGTGACACGTGGTGAGCGAGTGGGTGGACTTCAGAAGTTCACAAATCTCAACTGGAGGATCAAAGCCCACTGCAATATTTGCTGCCTAACTTTACAGACCCCTTTAAAACCGTCCAATTGGCTGCTATTCCTGCAACTATTAGCAGTGAATTGTACAGCTCAGCTAAGCATTGCATGGAAAAATATGTCCTTCTGTTGGTACTGAATCTTTCTGCATTTAGTTGCAACAAATAACCTCAAGTGCTAACAAAGGGAGGGAAACCTAACTTCCTCCTCGTTATCAACACCATACACAGTTTAATACATCACGCCTTTTCTCACCCATTTTTCTTCCAAGCCAGTAAAAAAAAAGTAATCCTTTCTTATAAGGAAGCCATTCCAGCCTCTTTTTTCATCTGATTACCTGTTTTTTGCACCTTTCCCAGTTCTGTAATATTTCTCTTAAGGGATATTAATGAGAACTGTACACAGTGCATTTATTTTAAATACTCTTGAGTCAGACCAGTGTTGCATTTTTAAACCCATGCCAATTACAGGACCGTTAAAATTTCTCCCTGCGACCACAATGCTAAATTCAATATTTAACTTTACAAGCCCAATTTAAAGATACTTTTAGGTGAAAAATAATAAAATGAGCATATTTTATTGTGTACCAAAGCTTGTATTAAAAGCATTTTTCAAAAATACTTGGGATATATTTTAGCTAGAAAAAAACAATTTTTAAATCTACAAAGGAAAGGAAACAAGCAATGTTTTCAAAATCTGACTTTGCCTTAGGCGGAATCTTCAAACACTAACACTGG
>JANHZU010002216.1:23107-35785 GCA_032468055.1 Acrochordus granulatus | reverse complement strand
AAACCTGATTGCTCTTTGGAGGGACAGATATTGAAGTTGAAGCTCAAGCACTTTGGCCACATAATGCGCAGGGAGGATTCATTTGAAAAGACTGTGATGCTGGGAAGGATTGAAGGGAAGAAGAGGAGGGGACGGCAGAGGATGAGATGGATAGATAGCATAGTCAGTGTGATGGGTGTGAGCTTGGGAGCACTCCGGGAGGCAGTGCAAGACAGGGGGGCCTGGTGTAATGCAGTCCATGGGGTCGTGAAGAGTCGGACACGACTGTGTGACTGAACAACAACTTTCCACAAAGACTGCTTTGCTGGCCCAGGATCAGCTGTTGTCTGCAAATCATAAACATGCTAACAGAGTTCAGCCTCCATGCCCAGATTGTGCTAGCAGCTCTGTGAGATTCCAGAAAGAACAGGCCGAGTTTCCACCTGCACAAAAGTCAGAACAAGGCTTGTTTTCCAAGTAGCAGGAAGGACAGCAAAACTGCAAAAAAATAAAGCAAACTTTCTTAAAAAGGCAACTGGACTTTTATTATTAGATGTGATCGGAAAACATTTTGTCCCCTGTCCAGGAGAGTTTTTCAATTCCATGTGAAAAAAGAAGGGATGGAATTGAAAAAGTCTCCTGGATAGGGGATGAAACATCTTTCAGTTACATCTAATCATAAAAGACCAGTTTCCTTTTTCAGAAAACTTGCATTTTTTGCGATTTTGCTACAAATCATGACCTGGATTAATAAGAATATACACAGACATTTAGCAGGAAGGCTGTTACCTTTGACTTCTTGTGTAGCCTGAGGCAAGGTTTCCTCTGTCAGAATGCAGGTAGGAGAAAACTAGGACAATTTCAACAAAGGGAAAGCTGAGAGTGGCTGTTGGGAGATGCTCCATCTATTCTCCCTGAGTGAGATGCGATACAATCCCCACCCTCACCTCTACAGCGCTGAAAGTCACTGGATAACTAGGATACTCTCTTCTGGACTGATCTTCCTCATAGGATTGGCATAAGGATAAAATAGGGAAGAGGAGTGGCCTTTTTGAATCTTAGAAGGTAGGACAGAATAAAAAGGTAGCACAGGTAGTCCTCAACTTATAACATAATGGAGACTGCTCAATTCAGTCCTAAGTCATGAGGGTTGTAAAGTAGGTCGTCAAGTGACCAACCCAATTTTACAACTTCTTTGCAGCAGTTGTTAAGTGAATCACCATCATCATGAAATAAATCTATTAAGCGTTATGTCATGGTCATTAAGTAAATCCATTGTTCACTATGGAAGTAAATATTGAAAATATGTTTTCAGAAAAAACACAAATTAGAGCCACATGACTGCAGGATGCTGCAAACAGCCATAAATGCAGGCCAGTTTCCAAACACATGAAATGCGGTCATATGACTGCAGGGGGTGGGAGTTGGCCGTCAAACTTCAGAACTGCGATGTAAGTATCTTTGGGGGGGTCTGTTGTAAATTTGCGCTGTCGCTAAGCGACTGGTGGTAAGTTGAGCACTACCTGCAACGTGTCAACCACAGATGCCTTCCAGTTATGGATTTGGAAACGGTGACCGAATGCCATGTTCTGCAAGAAGAAGTGATCAATTAATCTTGACCTAAATAAAGACCATCTGCCCCTCTGAAATCATGATCAGCAAGAAGAAAGTAATATACTTGGGGCACAGGATTCAAGCAGAGGATTTATCAAAAATGATTATGCTTAGCAACATTGGGAGATACAGAAGAGTAAGAAGAGAATAGGACATCCTCTATGGATAGTCCTAGTCATTGGATTGCTCCCTGGAACCTCTTGAGATGATGGGCATTTGCCCATAGAGTTGACAGGCAAAGGACCTAACTTAAATTCACTAGCTAAATAAATTCACTAGCTAAATAAATTAGTCTTCCTCAGTCTAGTATTCTTCAGACATACAGGAAGTGGATATCCCAGAATTTCTTGCCAACTTTCTGGGAATGTAGTCTGAAGTTATTTGAGGATGCCATGCTGGGAACAAATGATATAAAAGAGAATTGATGTAGTTATGTAGCTCGGGATTGAACTGTGGAGTCCTTGGTGCTCTCTGAGCTTGGTTGTTTGCTTGCAGATGTTTTATTACCTGACTAGTAAAAACACCATGCTAGCAATTGTGGGATTTGTTCTCATTGAACAAGTTGTTCTGACAGCTTGCCCTGTCAGTGTCAATGGGGGTATGGCTTTCTCCTTGGTAGTTCCTTGATTAGGGTATTATTTTCTGCTGGATTGTTTTCCTGGTATTAATCTCTGCTCAATCTGGCTATTGGAAAGGATGCATTCTCCTCAAGCTTTTTTTATTGTCTCTTTTGAATGGTGTGTAAAATTGGTTTATCTCTATGTGTTTACTGATGGCTGATTAATCTGAATGCCAGCTTCCAGAAATTCCCAAGCCTTTTTGGATTTAGCTTGGTCTAGGATGCTCACAGTTTCCAGTTGAAACTATGGTTGGGTCTGTCTATGCATTGTTTAAGGAGTTTTCATCATGTCTTCTGACTGCTAATTGGTGTTCATGAATGTGTTCTGCTAGTCTCCTGTCTGTCTATCCTACAAAGTGGCTATCACATCCTTATATTGTATGTTGTAGATTACTCCTGTTTTTCCTTCTTCTGGTTTACTTAAAACGTTTTGGAGAGCTTTAGTTGGTATGCGTACTATGCTGATGCCATGTGAATCTACTAGTCTGTTTTTTGTTTCTGAAATATTTTTGCCGTATGGCAATCTCATCCTTTTCATAGTTTGTGTTGATTGTGGTGTAGTGGGTTATGTGATCAGGCACTTTTTGATAATGATGATTGATATGAATAAAAAAAATTAGCAATGCCTCCAGTCTTGGGAAAGGCTCCATCCATCACATTCAGACCCAGAACGTTATTTCTGAGATTTCATTATCCCGATTTAAGAAACAATGTAAGGAAAGGTAAAGGTGAACCAGGAATGTAATGTGGTTGCATAGAAAGTGAGAGCGTTCGGAAATTATTGCTTGATTCTGTATTAATCTACTTCTGTTAAAGACAGTGAAAATTAGGTGTTTACCTAGGTAAGACCAAGCAAGATCAAGAAGGATTTAGACCAAACCAAAAGAACTAGGTATGTTGAGCACATAGAAAAGTAAGGAGAGACATTGCAGTATTTTTCAGATGCTTGGAATGTTTTAGAAAACTACAGAATTTTTTTATCAAGAGCAGAATTAGAAGCAAGGAGTGAAAATAGCCAGGAACAGCTAAAATTGTATTAATCCATCACAAATAATTCTTGTTTTATTGAATTAACCCAATTAGCTAGATTGCAAAATAAGTGAACTATCAACTAATTATACTGAAATATATATTCACTAATTGTTTTATCTGAGTATGTTGTGTGCAATCCAACATGAGAAAACCTGATTAATACTAGATGCTTTTGAGCAATGAAATGCTTTCACAACAAGTTTGTTATCCATAAAATCTTGTGCACAGTCAACACAACCTTTGTGTCAAGGATACTGCAGCTGCTTTCACTGTTAGCTTCCAGGTCCCTTCTATCTCGGATTTTTTGACAGACACAAGTCATGGCAAGTCGTTGCAACAAAAGAATTTTTGTTCCCAGAAAAGACTCAAGAGCTTTGCATAACATGGGCTGTCTTACGCTGGAATCATTCCAGGGTCAGAAAGAGGTTGTCTTCAGCTATATGATCACCAGAGGCCCTTGTGCTTGTCAGGGACATAAAATAATGTCATTTCAGAAACTGCTCTGAACTTTATAATTCAAAACATAAAATGTCAGTTTCAGAAAATACTCCCTTGGATCTTAGTTGCCAAGTTTTGGACTGATCATTCAATTATTCTTTTAGTTCCAGCTTGAACTGCAAAAATCTGTATTGGCTTTCATACCAATAAAAGCTCAATTTTGCATGAGAAATTTCTACCGTAAGATAAAGACCAAACCAGGTGGGTTTCTTTGGTTCTTCCCCCATCCTTTCTGTTGAAATGGGCAACCCTACATTTTCTATCTCCTTAACTTTATGACTGTTTTGAACCTACCAAAGATACTAATATATAGATTAAAGCTAAGATAGCAAACAAAAATAGATCAGATACTTACAATGTAAGCAAGGTGAGATCGAGTGATCAACACAGAGTTTTTACCAGCCACAGTGATACTCAGCGAGCAGCTGGGATCCAGCCTTGGCCTATCATTGTCCACTAGGGTTACTTTCACCTTGAGCAGAAAGATGTCTTTGGTACTGCCATCAGTTACTGAAATTTCCATGCCGTCTTCTTCTGAGGATGAGCCATCATGGAGGTAATGCAAGACATTCCTGGTGACTTCATCATATGTGAAAGTATCACCTTCCCAGAATGAAATGCTAGAATCAGAATTTTCTCCTTGACATATCATAAGATAAACTCCCCTTAAGTGCATACAAAAACACACCTTGATTTAAGTGCACTACTCTCTGTGAATTGACCATATTACCCTGGATGCAATGGAGAGGCACCATTTTTGTTCAATGTTGGAATGAGGCTAAACACAGAGACATTTTCTCCCATGGTAGTCCAAAAGTTCTGCTTTATGTAATTTATTACATTTATATGCCACATAGATAAGGCAACTCTGCATGGCTTACAAATGATAAAAAGATAAATACAGCGACAATTTAAAAAAGAGTTACGCTTCTGCCAATCTAGCAGTTCGAAAGCACATAAATATTTTAAGTAAATAAATAGGTACCGCCTATATGGTAGGAAGATAACAGTGTTCCATGCACCTCGGCATATAGTCATGCCGGCCACATGACTACGGAAGCATCTTTGGACAATGCTGGCTCTTCAGGTATGAAGCAGATGAGCACTGTCCCCGAGAGTGAGACACAACTGGCAGGGGGATCCTTTTTTTTAAGGACCTCCAGAACTGTCCACATCACTGCATCCTGTATCAGCTGTAGCTTCAAGGGTAGAGCCAATCGGAAGAGGATCAGGGCACAAGTGAGCTTAATGGCTAACAGCTGAGAAGACCCTCATGCAACTGAGCACATTTGAGTTGCAGCATATGCGTTTGAAGCAAACCCCAAACGAACATTCTCCATTCAAAGGAGAAATGGATCATATCTCCTAAGTTCAAATCAAGAAGCTTTGGAACAAGCCAGGGCATTTATGGAAGAACTCTAACTCATACCACCTCTTCCCCTACCTTTGGGATTCTGAATAAAAACATTTTATTTAGACAGACTTTAAGTATTAAAAGCAGTTCTGTGACTCATCACTGCGAGAGAAGAACAAAATTCTTTCTCTTCCTTGCTTTTCATGGCCAGAAAATAACCACTGCAGAAGCATCCTTGCCAAAATGGATCCTTAAGGCTCCCTAAAGCCTTTTGTCCTAGAAGCTAACCTCCCCATAGAAGCTATTATTTGTGTCCTTTTCTTTTGGTAGTGAGTCTACCAAACATCTATTACATGAACATACAGAGTTGCCCAGCAACCTGGATCTGAAGGAAGAAAAGTTGACTTGAGCATACCGAGTGTACTCATCCCATCTGCAAGTGCCTCTTTAAACCAAGAATCCCGTTTTTTGTGACTGGGCAGCAGGAGGAAGGATGCAGCGTTCTCAAGGCATGGCAAACAGATGGTGGGAGCATGTCAACCACTGCTCAGAATCACTTTTTCCTCTTCAAATCCAGATCACTGCACAGACCTCATGTTGTTTCTTTCTCCATTTTTCATGGGATTTTTTTGCAATTTTTGTTCTCTGTCACTTTCTCTTTTGAACATTAAAACAGGGATGTTCACACTCTTCAGGCCCTGGAACCTGGTGGTTTTGTTTGTTTGTTCGTTAAAAACAATTTTGGACCCCTGATTAAGAGGCATAACTCGAGTGATAGGAAATGGCTAATAAAATAAAACTTATGCTTGTTATAATTTATTGATGCTACTTTCTACATTAAAATATTTTTATTTGATGTGCCCTTAGTCTCTAATGAATCCCATCAAGTTATCAGGAAACCCAGTTTGAAAAACTCTACATGAAAACTTAGGAACTAGATCCCAAAATATTCTGATATGGAAACTGTAAGCTAAGAGCTTATTCAGCCTTCTCCAACCTGATGTCCTCCAACCATGTTGGACCTCAACTAGACCAGGAAGCCCTGACTTCAGTAACTCACCTCCTGATGGCCACCCTTCTGGGCTACTTAAATGTAATTTATTTGAAGCTACTTTCAGAGATCACCCAGAAGCAGGTGGTACAAACTACAATGCTGAGAACATTGACAGGGCAACTCTACCAAGATAGAACAACTTAACTGGTTTTCAGTAGACTTCCAGACCCCAATTCAATGTGCTGATTATTATTTTTAAAGCCATATACAGTACAGCATTGGGATGTATCTGCCCATAGTTCACCTTGCTTTTGTTACTTATGTGTCTCTCTTAGTACCTCAGGATTGAAAGAGTAATAATACTCTTATGTGAATGAATGAATGAATGAATGAATCATAGGCTTTGGCCATGTTGGCTGGAAATTCTGGAAGCTGAAATACAGATACAGATACATTTATTGGCCAATCATGGTTATACATGCAAGGAATTTGACTTGGTACAGCAGCTCTCAGCATGCTTGCAAGACAACAGCATAAATAGAAACATAAGCAGTCTAAATATATCTGGAGAATACTAGATAGGGGAAGACTGAGTGATTTTATCACCAATGTGTGGTGCATCACTCTTCACAAAAATAAAACACTTGCAATGAAATACAGACAGAGCTCACTTAACAGCCACCCTGTTTAGCAACCATTCAGAGTTACAATGGTGCTGAAAAATAACTTTATAAGTAAGCCTCATGTTTATGATGGCTGCCGTGTGCTGCAGTCATATGATTACCATTTGCATGCTTCCCAACTGCCTTCTGGCAAGCAGAGTCAATAGAAAATCTGGCTGTAAAATCAAAAGTCATGGTTACATGATGTCCTGCTTAACAACCTGAGCAGCAGTGAGGTTGTAAGCCCATCACAGTCACATGATGTTTTGCTTTGGATCATGTCACTTAACGACTGAGTTGCTGGACCTAATTGCGATTATGAAGCAAGGGCTGCCTGTAAGCATTCATTTTGCACTTCAGTGGATTTTTTGTTCTTCTTAGCAGCCATGTCTTTTAACACAGAAGATCACAGACAAAACAGCATGAGAAACTTCCCCCAGACATACCTGTTGTCATGTGGACAGGGAACCCAGAGCTGTGTTTGAGAAGAGCTCCATGGTGGGGAGGTTCTACCACTTCAAAGAAGAGTTCTTCAGCAGCAACGTGTCCATTGCTCAGCGTCAGCTGTATTCCTACGATATGGAAGTGGGGGAAGCAATATATATTTAGATTTTTACCCTCTGATCTCCAAGTGGATTGCAATTTATAAGCAGGTAACAGCACAAGTTCGGGGGCGCAGTGGCCAAGCGGTTAAGATGCTGGGCTTGTTGGCTGAAAGGTCAGCAGCCCAAGTTCGAGACCCAGGCATCGCATAACAGGGTGAGCTCCCCTTACTTGTTCCAGCTCCTGCTAACCTAGCAATTCTGAAGCATGGAAAAAATGCAAGTTGATAAATAGGTACCTCTTTCAGTGGGAAGGTAACGGTGTTCCATGCGCCTCGGTCTTTAGTCATGCCAGCCATTTGACCACGGCAATGTCTTAAGACAATGCTGGCTCTTTAGCTAGAGATGAGCACCACCCCAGAATAATGGAGATGAGCACCACCCCAGAATAGGCCACGACTAGCAGGGGAAACCTTTTCTTTTAATAGCACAAGTAGGGAGTCAGTGGCCTTTTGGGTATTGGGGCATTAGAATTCTTGGTCCTAACGCTGATTGTAAGATCTGGGATGCTGTTCAGCAACAGCAGAAGAGCAGATTTCCTAATGAACATGACTATACAAAATCACTGTACAGGTAGTATGATTGAAATTGAGTCCAGCAATCATGCTCTAGCAATTATGGCTGTAAAGTGAGTTACCATGTGACTGGACCTAAGTTTATAAACTTCTTTGCAGCAGTCATTAAGCAAATACCACAGTTGTTAAGCAAACACTGTGGTCATTAAGCTAACCCATTATTTGCTATTGGCCAGTTTTTGCCAGAAACCAGAAATAAATGCTGGTTTCTGGTAAAAAAAAATCATAAATCACAGTCATGTGACCATGGGGTGTTGCAAATGGCCATAAATGTAGGATGGTTACTGAGTGCCCAAAATGAAGTCATGAGACCATGGGAGGGGAGGCGTGCAACATCAAACTTTGAAAACGGGTCGTAAATTCTTTTTTGGGGGGAGGGTCCAAACAATCACTCAGCAACTCGAGCACTACCTGTACACACATTTGAAGATGGATCTCTAGGTCAAATATTTCCTTGGGAGACTGAATGGGTTGCATGTTGCATCGGTTGATGTATTTCTAAATTTGAAACACAACCTTCACCTGTCTGCCTAAAACAAGTACCGCAGGAAGGGCGAGATCACCCACTGTGCTTCCAGACAAAAGGATTCAAATTCACAAGGGATCCATGTAGAGTTATGTTTCTGAATGGATGTCTTCATTTTTGTTTTATGTCTTCTCTTCTTTGCTTATATCCATAACAAAGTGAGTTTCCAGACCCTTTTATCGATGTTTAATTCCTCTACTGAACAATTCCGTTCCTGGGTTGGTGCCAAGTAATTTAACGGGACATCCCCTAATTGAACTGCTACAGTTATGAATTATAAATATAGCATAGTCTGTACCTGAACCCCATTGATGAACTAGTCTTTTTTCCTTACCAATGGCAGCTCTGCCTCCTTGGCTGACCTGAAGCACTGGAGCAGTAATCTGGAACAATGGAGGCTCTACATCAGTGGAAAGCAAGTGGATAGTAAACACCATCTCAGGGCTTATATGTTCTCCATCCGACACTAAAAGAAATTACTGGAGTGAATATATTGCATAAAAGAATCAGGCTTAAAATTATTTCTTCCTTATGTAGATGTGAAATAAATGATGGGCTGAAATCTAAAATGTGGGTTTGACTCATAAAGCCCCATTGTCAGCCTTCCAAGTAGACCAGACAGGAAGCACGAAAAGATGAACTAATTCTCCTTTATTGGAAGGCTACGTAAACAAAATCTTGCAAGTCTGAAAGAACAAATCTCCCACCCTCTCTTTTTACCACTGGTCAGTTAGGATGGATCCTTTCTAAGTTTCTTTCTCTGACTGTAACTCAGTTGTGGGCTCCTTCCCCCTTTATCTGATCGTTCTCTAGATAGCACCTCTTCTTCTGTCTTCCAAGGTCATTTTCACTTTCCATTACACTCAATAACCTTAAAGGGTGCTCTAGCCAAGGCTACCCATACCAGCATTTCCAGGCTTAATTGAATAGGTTAGGAGGTTCAACAATGCCCTAATTCTCCCTTTGATCTAGTTAAGCAAGTTGTGTAAATGGGATCAATGAAAGTATCTACGTGCCCCTGAAATATGAATCTGTCTTTCAGTTCCTTCCCACAACAGTTTTATTTTTTTTTAATTATATTATTATTCTATTATTCCATAGCCAGCATTTGCCTCCCCATACCCTCATCTCTGCCACGCACACATTTGGCAGATAATTGTCTGTGGGAAACTAATTTATGTATCTTAAAACATGCTTGGTAGCAGACCCAAGTCCAGACTCTGCTTTGCTACTAAAGAGATGAGACAATAAGCAAAGCAAGTGAAAAGGTGGTGTTAAGCCTTGATCTATGATCTAATGCACTGTAGAAGAAAAGAGGAAAGGAAAAGTTAATCTTCCCCTTATATTGGTCTTTTTCAAACCTGGCAAATTTAAGATGTGTGGACTTCAACTCCCAGAATTCCCAGCCAGTACTTTGACTAGGGAATTCTGGGAGTTCAAGTCCATGCATCTTAAACTTGCCAAGTTTGAAAAACACCGTCTTGTATCATGACAAAGGTGGGGAAGATTAAGGATGCTTTTCCTTATATTCTTGCACCTTAGCTAGATGGTACTGCAGGAAAGAAAAAAAATTTAGAGAAGTGCTGGGGGAATGAAGCAGGAAGGAAAGGATTCAGTATCCCCTTGAATCAGCAGAGGTGGTGAAAATTTCACCATTTTTTTTCTATACTCCCCTCGACTTAGATGGATGCATTGCAGAGGAATGTACTAGGGTCCCATGGCCTAGCGGTTAAGACACTGGGCTTGTCAGCCAGAAGGTTGGCAGCCCAAGTTCGAGACCCAGGCACTGTGTAATGGGGTGAGTGAGCTCCCACTCCTGTCCCAGAGACTGCCAACCAAGCAGTTCAAAAGCAATTAAAAATGCAAGTAGATAAATACGTAATTTGGTGGGAAAGGTATCAGCATTCCGTGCGCCTCGGCACACAGACCACGGAAGCGTCTTCGGACAACGCTGGCTCTTCGGCTACAAAACGGTGATGAGCACCACCCTCTCGAGTTGGACACGACTGAAAGGGGAAACCTTTACCTTTTTTACTTTTATTGTAGAGGAAAGGAGCCGAAAAGAAGAAATCCAGGCAAAAAAGGGAAAAAAGAAGAGAAAAGGAGGTTCACTCTCCACCACGCCCAAACGCTGCCATCAATAATTTTGCAGCTGCTTGAAAATATTTGATCGAATAGGAGAGAAGACATGTAGTTCAGGGTTGAACTGTGGAGTCCTTGGTGCTCTCTGAGCTTGGCTGCCTGCTTGCAGATGATTCATCACATCAAATGGTGGTTAAAGCTTCAGACTAGAAACCAGGAAACTATGAGTTGACGCCTTAGGCATGACAGCCGGCTGGGTGACTTTGGGCCAGTCCCTCTCTCTCAGCCCAACCCACCTCACAAGGTTGTTATAGGGAGGAAAATAGGAGGAGAAGGGGTATTAGTTATGCTCGCCACCTTGAGTTACTTATAAAAATAATAAAGGTGGGATAAAAAATAAACAAAACATTGCCTAGTCAGGTAACGAAACACCTTCAGGCAAATAACCAAGCTCAGAGAGCACCAAGGACTCCCCAACATTTGATCCATCACCAAGTCTCGTTTCATGTTTATTCGGCAGTCAGAATGTCTTCAAATATCAAATAGAATGAAGTACAAATCCACTCTTTGAGTCATGAGCAAGAGACATCCACATACCAGTAAAACGAAAGTTGATTGATTCTGGAAGACCTAGAGAAAGTAAAAAGACGAGTAAAACACAATTGTTTGCAGCGTGTGGAAAAGCACGATATAAGTTGATGCACTACAGGTGTGGGGTCACAAAGAATTTGAGGAAGGGGAAGGGAACAAGCCCAAATATATTTGGAAATACTGGCTGTGTTCTCAGTAGAGTTGAGACCACCGTTTTTAAAATAATTAAGAGGGAACAACGGATTAAAGATTTAAATGAAGCAAAATACAGTGGGCCTCCATGAGACAGAGAAAAGTCCTACGACTGGAAATTCTCCGGCCTTCTGCATCCTTGAAATGGAGCAAAGTTTCTCCATCCGGTGATGGAACTCAAGCATTGCCATCGATTTCAAATTCATTGATCACTGGAGAGACAGAAATCAATCTTGACAATGTTGGGCAAGGTCAACAAATCATCTCTTCCTGCATAAAGTATGTGTTGAGCTCTCTAGCATTTCCAGCTAAAAGTCTCTGAAAAGCAGAAGCTGAATAAAAGAGTCCCTTGAGAACTGTTTTTACTCTTGCTCCTGTTTTTTAGATAATCGATCTGCCTCTTTAAAAAAAACACCTTCTCTGTCCTTTCTCTCTTGGGCTCCCACCAAGATTTTCACAAATGATTTCTTTTATGAAGAGAAACATTTTAGTCCTGGGCCTTTGGAATTTCAAGGTCTTTCAGATGACATAGTAATGCTAATAACACTGAGTAGTCCGGTCCTATTGTAAGCTAGAGTAAGGTGACAAATTAGGAGTGTCAAAAAAAAGCAGCCAATTATTAGTTATCAAAATGGGTTTTGAAGTATTTGTACTGATCAAAATGGAGAAAGTGACTTACTGGATGCTTCTGATGAAATAAACTTGTCTATGGGGAGTCCTCAATTTATAACCACTAGCGGGAAAAGAATTTCCATTGTTAAGCAAGGTGGTTGTTAAGTGAGTCATGCCCAGTTTTATCACTTTTTGGCCATGGTTGACAAGAAAACTATTGGAGTGTTAAGTGAATCAGGGGCTCATTAAGCAAATCCAGCTTCCCTTATTTCTTTGCTTGCCAGAAGATGGCTGAGAAGATTGCAAATGGCAATCATGTGTCTCTGGAACTTTGCAATTGTCATAAATACATGCACTCATATCTCAATCACATGACCTCAGGGATGCTGCAATGGTTGTAAGTGCAAGGACTGCTTGTAAGTCACTTTTTCAGTGCCATTGTAACTTCGAATGGTCACTAAATAAATGGTTATAAATCAAAGGCTACCTATAGTTGGGTTACCCGAGGTGGGGCGACAATAAATAAAATGCAGCTCTGGTCTAAACTGCAAGATCTTTGAAGATCTTATCTAAAAAGAACCCAGATTTTTAATAACGGGGGGGGAACCTTAGGCTTGTTTAAAGCAAAGACTGACACCAAAGAGATCTTTAAAATGTGAAAAAGAGGAATTTTTTGTTGTTCAGTCGCGCAGTCGTGTCCGACTCTTCGCGACCCCATGGACTGCATTACGCCAGGCCCCCCTGTC
>JANHZU010002216.1:6547-20655 GCA_032468055.1 Acrochordus granulatus | reverse complement strand
TACTGAAGCTGAAGCTCAAGTACTTTGGCCACATAATGCGCAGGGAGGACTCATTGGAAAAGACTGTGATGCTGGGAGGATTAAAGGGAAGAAGAAAAGGGGACGGCAGAGGATGAGATGGGTAGACAGCAGAGTCAGTGTGATGGGCGTGGGCTTGGGAAGACTCTGGGAGGTAGTGCAAGTCATGGGGGCCTGACGTTATGCAGTCCATGGGGTCGCGAAGAGTCGGGCATGACTGCGTGACTGAACAACAACACCACAAAGTGCTGCTAATGAGTTCATAACCTCACAGTGGCTTTGTCTACCTAACCACACCTAAACCTTCCTTCGCTTAATAATGGTTGAACCTTCAACTAGTCATTCCATCTGGTTTAACATGTGTTGATAAATGTGGCTATATAGTTTCTGATAACTAGTCAGTATTTTTTGGATTTTATATGATACTAATCGAAACTCAAGGCTTGCAGTGCTAATGGACACTGACATCTCTGTGATGGAGCTTGTAAAACTTGCTTCAAACTTGATGTGAATATTCTGCTTTGTGATTCTTCCCCAATCGGATTTTAATTTCAACCACAGTATTCTCTTCCTTCCAGCATCTGACACTCAGCAACTATAGAAACCTATATTTCCTATGGTCCTCAATTCACCATCCTGACAAGGAGTTATATGAATTCAGATTTGTACTCTGTTTCCCAGTTCTGAATGGTAACCATTTTTCTTAACCCAAGACAACCTGATTTAAAAGGGATACAATCATTTAGCAACATTTCAGCTTCGATCAAAGACAGTACAATAATGTCCCCTTAGCTTGTTTATCTATAAATAACTTCCAGCCACTCCTGTATCCTCCTGCCAACCCTTCCCACTGCCTGGTTACCAGCTTACCAGTTTCAGTTGTAAAACAATAACAGAGATAATTTTTTTAATGTTAAATGATTGTGGGAGAAGGAAGGGTGGAGAACGGGTTAAGAGGGGGATTAGCCTGGAGTCACTATGCATGGACCAAGGCCAAAGGTCCAATCCCTTGTGAGGACCATTAGCCTCATCTGAGGAGTCCAGGTGATTAATGGGCAGTTGAAGAAATTCTTGTGACCTTCTACCTTCAATAAACCTGTTGACTAGAGCTGCACCAACTAAGCCTGGTCCTTCAAGCCTTGCAGTGACCTTACCTTGATTTGGAGGCAAGGGTACAGTCACATTGTACGTGATTTCTTCACTTGAAATTTGTGAGTTGACAAAGGATAGGTGATGTGGTTGAATAGGTGTCACACGATCTTCTAGTGCCTGAAAGATATTTATTTACCAAATAAATATTTATTTATACACTTCCTTTCCTCCAGCTTTCCAGGCTGTAAAGACCAGGCTCTTCCCCAGTCATAGGGCTAGGATGGGGTTGAACTGTGAGGATAGCTGGTCCGGTACCTGGGGAGAAGGTACTTTTGTTTTAACTATATTTTTTATGGATTGTTGTGAGCTGCCTGGAGTCATTATATGATATAGGTGACCATGTAAGTTTTATAAATCAGTCAATCAATTCAAGGCAAAATAAAAAAAGTTCCATCTTCAAATGTTTCACAACAACAACTCTTTGGCGTAAGTTAAGCTGAAACAAAGGAAAATGCCGAAAGCCACCTTGAGCTTCATGACTGAGAGTGGACCTGAACTTGGATCTCATTGGTCCTAACCCAATCCTTTTGCCATCAAGACCAAAGGGTTTAGGAGCTATGCAGAACAAATTAAGAATAGAGTTGATCAGAATTAGTATAATCCATCGATTGTTCCAACAGACTTCCAAGTCTAATATACAGGTCTTTATCAATGTCACATTGTCTGACCTTCAATTAGTCACAGAGGGCAAGAATATAGAAACACTCTTGAGAAAGAAATCATGCCTGAAAAATGTAGTCATTAAATCATGCAGGCAATCTTACAAAAGTCCCCTTCAAGAATTAGATGCCATTCATTGAAAAATGGTTTGCTCCTGCCCCTGGTCCCACTCATACATTCACCTAGTTAACATTAGAGAGTAGGGCCAACAGTTTTCCACAGTACATGCTCTAATCTAAGCTACATGAAATGCCATGGATTTGCACCTTTTTCAAGGGGGTGGGCACCATCATGCAATCTTATGAGAGCACCAGACCTCCAAAGATTTCAACCTTTCTACCTTGAAATCTCTTAATATTTCAGCCTTCTATCCTTTAATCTCAAGAGAACTGAAATCATAGGAGATGTGGTGACCTCACAAGATTCAGCTCTTAATTATGAATTTGTTCTTTCTTGAGAATGAATTCCATGGATGCCATGCTCCGTTTGGATGACAAGATGCCCATGAGCACCTCATTACCAGTCCCTACATTACATTGACAGGTAAGGAGCAATAACTCAGTGACTGATGCTTGAGCCAGGAAAACCACATTGGATGAAGGTCAAAATCTGAGTGAATATCAAATCCATGTGTTGTTGTCATGGTTCAGATCAAAATCTCAGTGAATATCAAATCTCAGTGAATATCAAATCCATGTGTTGTTGTCATGGTTCAGGTCCAGGATTCAGACTCTGAATCTGATTCTAAGAAAACTGCTCCAGTTAAACCTGTGGAATCTCAGCCTAAAGAGACAACAAGCCAAAAATCACATGGGAGTGATTAAAATCAAGCACCACCTGGACAGCTGGAACAGTCAGATGAGGATGATATAAGGCCACCCAACCTATGCCTCAGCAAGTAGAATAAAGAGCATGCTCTTTGAGGCTTTTTACCAAGCAAGGGAGTAAGTCTCTTGATTGGTGACAGTTGGCTGTAGCTTGATTTAAGAGTCATGTTCCTTTGCTGAAAACAGCTGTCTGATATCTGGCTCTTATGTAAAGTTCTTGTGAATCCTGTTTCTGGAAGAAACCTTAAACCTCTGACCGCTGGACTGGCTGAAAACCCTGATCTGGCTCTTGGAACTTTGAACTGATTTTGGACTATACTTTTGTGCGCTCCTATTTAAAAACAAATCACTTAGGCAAGTGTCTGAAACTCTGTTCTGGTTTGCATTACTTTGTTATCTCTTTGACCTCGAGAAAAATGTGAGCAACTGTTTGTGAGTCAGTGTTTGATTAGGATTATAATGTATAATTACATTATAATCCTAAATCAATCTGCACAGGGGGCTCCAATCATGCAAGGGGCTACTGCCAGTGAGAAAAAGATGAAGTTCCCCTTGACCTTTTATCTGACCATTCCCTAAATAGCATCTCTTCACTCCCAAGGTCTTCCCCACATACCATTATAGTAATAAACTATGCTAAAAGCTAAGTGATGCTTAGCTTCTAAAGGTGACATTGGTCTTCCTGAAGATCATGGCATCTATCTTGATTTCTGCCTATACTTTGTTGTGCACTGTGAGAACTAAATAATATTATATTCTTTTATTACAGAATTACATAGGTTTTTGAAAGGGGAAAAAGATAGCATAGCCCACAGCTGGATATTGGACAGGGCAAGAGGATCAGAACGGACCTTCCTTATTTTCCTGGCCTGCAAAGGAGACAGTAGGAGAATCGTACTTTCAGACTTGTAAGATTTTGTTAATGTAGCTTTATAATTAATTTTAATTGACTCATCTAGTGATGTTTCTTGTCTGGACTATCTGGTAAGACTGACAATCACTGAAGTCTGCTAGGCTTTTTTAAAAAGTAAAGGTGGTAGATGGCTCCAACCCTGACCCCTTTACCCAGAAACAAAAATGATCAGGAAAGTAACAGAAATCTACCTTAACTGCTGTCTTCAGCAATGTACACATTTGTTAAATAAATAAACAAACGTTTCCTATGACTCATCATGCCTGCAAGAAAATAGGAAAGTTCCCCTTGGTAGCCACCTTGGGCCAGTACCCATGATATACTCTGAAAATTCCAAATGTGACACACCAGAGTTGCATTTCTTAACATGGTTAACCATTCTGGGTAAAAAAGAGAACTTTCTAAGTAGCCACCCGGCTAAATTCTGAATCATACTTATCAAGACGATGTACCCAGAAATAGCAGAGCTTGCAAAGCAATCATACGGAATAAATTTGCTGTTTAAACCTCTTTCAATTAACAGCCCGTTCATCTAACCCTCCTGACTTGGGCATCTCTCTAAATTGACGAAAACAGAAATAAAAATTGAAATTACGGCTCTGTTATCAGTGACCCCTTCTGAAGAAACATGCATTCTTGGAGAAATGTCATTCTGGACTTACAGTCATGTGAAAAGAAGACCTGGAGGAAGACCCCGGTGATGCCAGGCTAAGAGGTGAGATGGCAATGTTGAACAGGTGGGTCTCAAGATGGGTCTGTGGAAAACCTGCACCAGAGACCTGCAAAGAGGCATTGCACAAAGGAAGCAAGCAGTGAGGTTTTTACGTCTATAACATAACAGTGCGGTCCGAGATTGCTAGAGCAGAGAGATGGCATCCTTGGCTTATGACCGTTTGCTTAATGACCACTCAAAGTTATGCCAGCCTTTGACAAAGTGACTTACCACCTTTATTCACACTGACCACCACTGTGATTGCATAATTGCAATTCGGGCTCACATTTATGACCGGTTGCAGCATCCTGCAATCATGTGATCGCAATTTCTGACCTCCCCCCGCCAATTTCCAGCAAAAAATGCCCACTGGGGAAATTGAATTCGCTTAACAACCGCCATGAAGACTGTCGTAAAATCAAGTGAGACTCGACTTACACGGTGCAACAAGCTGCAATGAAAACTCCAGTCCCAATTGTGGTGGGAAGTCGAGGACTACTGGATTTCTCATGTTCTTGTAAACGATCTCCGCAGTGTGATTTCTTAAAGGCAAAACGTTTTGGGTAGGAGAATTTAAAAGCGACTAAGGTCTACTTTCATCAATTGGAGGGGTGCAAACTTTTTAAATAACAGATATGTCCTCATTGTTTTCTTTCCAAGACCTCAGTTCTGACACTATTCCAAATCTGTCTAATATTCTATAATGTTCCCTTGTAGGAGGAAAGGAGACCACCCATCAGCAAACGAGAGCTTCCATCAACTATCTTTAGGCAGAAGTCAAGCCACTCAGTGGCAGACACAAGACACAAAATAACGGAATAACTTATTGATCCTTTGAGAACCCAGCAATTGTTGGCTCCTACTTGCAAAGCTAAGATGCCAGTTAATGTTTTCCTTCTCCCTCCAGATCCACTTTCCTTTTGAGTTGGGCCGTTAAAATTATTACGCTTACTAAGAGGAAAGGGTTGAAAGTTGGATGTTCTGATGCTCCAAATAAATACATAAACAATACAGAAAAAATAATGCTGCCCTATCTTTATTTGATATAATTCCCTAAATAATTTGCTTCCTTCTCAAATGGATTATATCTACTCTGCAGTGTCGGATATGTTAATATCTCAGAGGAGTTGTGACTTCATTTAGGATTAATCTGGAAGTAGTTCTAGCTCTGAAGTCTTAGAAAAAATATTTCTCTTTTTTTCTCCTGAAACAATGATCCAAAGATTTGTTTTTAAAAGAGTTTAAAAAGAAAACTACAGGAAGAAATGCAGATCGGGGACTGGGAAATCTTTACTGGATAGAGTGTGACCACAATGATAAATCTTCTTTAAAGAAGAAAAATTAGATGCAAATAAATTACATAAGACGATAATTATAGAATTAATCTTGAAATATATCCGATTTTGAAGCTGTTAAGTAACAAAAAGGTAAGTCTTTTTTTTCAAAAAAATCAGGGACATTAAGAAAAATGCTGCCTGTTTATATGATCCGTGAGTTGTTCATCTGCACTCAGAAAGAACAGAACTGGGAACTAAATGCATAAATGAAACTCCTTCGAAATATATGTCATGTCAAAAACCAAAGTAATTTCTGCCAACTTAGCACCTTCAGAGTACAGGTAGTCCTTGACTGTAATGGAGTCTATCAATTACAGTTGCACGTTGTGATGGTCGCAAAGCAGGTCATCACATGACCAACCCGATTTTACCACCTTTAAACGAACATGGCTGTTTGCGATGGGGCATTTCTCGCCAAAAAATGGAAGTAAATGTCAGTTTTTGACAAAATGACAAAAATGTTGCCATTGCGGTTACCTGACCGTGGGATGCTTCAAGCACCCAAAATGCGGTCCCATGACTGCAAAACAGCCGCCAGTCTGTTTTGACAGGGAGTGGTCATCAAAACTTTGGAACAAGACCTTAGGTACTTTTTGGGGAGGGGAATCTATCGTGACTTTGAATGGTCACTAAGCGACTGCTCATAAGTCGAGGACGATCTGTGGGCACACTCCAAGTCCTTTCCATCAAGCGCTGTCACCTTGAGAGACTGAGAAAGGGTGCCTTCTCTCTTCAGTGCCCTTACCCTCCAGAAGAGCAGACCCTGAGAGCAGTTTTTCTCAACCAGGGCAACTTCAGGATGGGTGGAATTCAACTCCCAGAATGCCCCGGCCAGCATGAATGGCTGAGGAATTATGGGAGTTGAAGTTCGTACATCTTAAAGTTGCTAAGGCTGGACACGCCTGGGAAGAAGTTACTCATCAGAAGTGGCGTAATTCCACACCTGTGGTCAGACCATGATAATGTGCTACTTCCACATCCTGAAACATGCAGTTATCGGGACGGAACCCATAAATGTGCCCAAGTCCATTTATGTGCTACTCAGGCGGCTCATCCGGTTTGCGCCTCCAGCGTGTTCCGCTTTACCTGTCGCTCTGGCACCGAGGAGGCCATTAAGGTAATTTCTGAAATAATTAATGCAAACGATAAAGAAGAAACGTGGAAAAAAAAAGCTGGATATCGAACCAGCTTCCTTTAAAACTAATAGCTGGGGTAGGGCAAGCACTTTCCACTTCTCAGCATGACCAAGGGGAAGGTTGTAGTCGGGGCTTTATTTATTTATTTATTTATTTTGCGGGACTGCCCAGCGACCAGGTCTTAGACATTATACGTTAAACTTTGTGCGCGCGCATTTTGCGCGCGGGAGTAGGGAATCGGGGAGCCGTTGCGCGGAGCTGCACGCTATCACAAAACAATAATCCATCTGCCAGGCTGCAGATGAACGGGCAGCGATTGCGGAGAAACCGCAGATGGATGGTTTTTATGAGCAGGCTGGGACCTGCGTCCTCTGCGACCCCTAGCGAAACGGAGCGCTGCTCTGCATCTGTCATCTGCTCCTCGTCCCACTGCCGCATCCCACGGGTTTGCCGGACAAAACCCTTGATGCAGTCTCGGAAGCCGCGCGTGCTGGGACCTCTGCTTCTTTTCAGGAGAGGAAAATATTCTACGTTTGGTTTCTTTCACGTCGTGCCAGAAGATGCGCGCTCTCTCCCCCCCACCCAGTGCCGGGGATTGATTTCCTGCTCGTTATTTGGGGCGGCGCGTCTGAAACCTCCCATCTGTTCAGGGGATGCGTTGCCCTAGCCTCTTCTCTGCAGTGGGGGGTGCGTGTGTGTGCATGTTGTAGGGTGCCTTCGGGTGTATTTCTCAGAAAGGGATTAAGTGTATTGTAGGTGCACCCTCGAGAGGACGCTGGGCGGTTCGCACGCTCCAGAAAGTGAGTGAAAGGCAATTAAAAGCACACCAAGCGAGGCAAGGCAGCTGAGCCAAAAACCATCACCCCAATGACAACGCTAGAAACGTGGCTCGGACACGGCAGCGGCTCCACGGCGTCCGAACCCAGGTCTGGCGACAGAGCCAGGTCTTAAGGAGAGGGAGCGCTATCTCCATCCCAGGGCGATTTTTTTTCAACCTTAAGATGGATTCTGGGAGTTGAAGTCCACACGTTGCCAGGACGGGACGCCACCGTTCTGCACGGGAAAGAAATCCCAGCAGTCCTTTGGATGAAACCGCCAAAGAAAAGGCACTTTTACACGCCACGTGCCTGGAAACGGAACGAGTCGCTCTCCGTCTCGGCTCCAGAGTGCCTGTACCAAACGACCCCTTCGTTGATGTCACGCTGGGTGAACGTGGTGGTCGGGGTGGCTCTCCTTCCACGGGGCAAAGACCGCCATCCGAGTCCCGAATCATCCGCGGGCATGGGAACCAGAAACACCACTTCACCTAGGAAGGCCGAGAGAGAGAAGGAGACTTTGAGGCGGCGAAGATTAGGAGTTTAAAAATTGGGGTACCTTGATGGACCCTTCAAGTTATGACCTCGAAAAGCGAAGGGGTTGCAACACAGGTAGTCCTCGACTTACCACCACACTTAGGACCGGAACTTCCTTTGCTAAGCAAGGGGAGTGTAAGGTGGGTCGCGCCTGATCGTATGAGCTTTTTTGCCAGGGCTCTTAAGCGAATCGCTGCGGTCATTAAGCGAACCCAGCTTCCCCCATTGACTTCACTTGTCGGAAGCTAATAGTAACGGCAATAATATGACCTTGGGGTGCCGCAACCGTTGTAAATCCACGCCTGGATTGCGACCGTGTGACCCTGAGGGTGCTGCAAGGGTGGTTAAGCGCAAGCACTGGTTGCGAGGCACCTTTTTCAACGCTGTTCTGAGCTCGACAGGTCGCTGGTAAGTCGAGGATTACCTGTATGCGAGGATCTGTCCCGACTTTGGGTCACAAGGGCTTCACCGTAAGGGAACAAGGTTTGAAAACCTCGATTACAAGCAGGGGCTTGAAACCGTTTCTCCCAGGTCCAACCCCTGGTGGAAAGCCCTCCCAGCTGTGGACCTCCAACACCAGACTGCCCCAGTGGGGAATGTCCTCCTCCAAAGGAGTCATCGTTCCTCGGTAGCATCGGCCGACCGCTGGAAAGCAGCGCTCAGCCTTCACGAGCGTCCCCTTGGCTCTTCACTCGGGCTTCTTTCTCACCATGTCCTTCTGCAGCTCTCCCACAAGAACCCGATGCAGCTTAGAAGCTTTCGGAAACTGAATTTTGTCAGAAACATTTGGACAACTCTCGACGGGCGTTGATCAAGACGGCGGGAAGGGCGGGATTCGGGGAGCACCGAAGTCCTCTGGGCCAGGATGGGAGGCAGCCATTCCTGCCTTCACTCTCTTTTGCCGATGGAGTCACGGACTCGTATTAGCCTGGCAATTTGGATACCGCTGTCTGGCGCCCAGGTTTGTGCTCTTGACAAATTAAGGCCGACTCCTGACTCCCAAATTATTCAAAATGCGTACGTCTCAATTCAGGAAGCTTGCGCACACCCAACGGATCTGGCACATGATTCTGGATGACCATACAGAGGAACAGCACGCTTCTCCTCTTCGCGTTTCTCTCCGACTTTCATTCGTGCAGCGGCGAGAGTTGGAGGAAACTCCAAGTCTGGGTCCAGGCAAATCGGCTAAGCCTCCGTTTCTGTCTGCCAAGCCCCAACACCAGAACCTCAAGTTCATCTTGGAAACCGATGAAGCAAAATTCATCCCAGCTTACATTCATTAACGGAGCCTCTTTTTCCCCAGAATGTGACATTAAAGGGCTCATTGCCCTCGTGGCAGATAAGCCTGGCATGGCAAGATACAGCTGCTCTGATTAATATGTTTGGAAATATTCTCTGAGTTTTCTCCTCCAATTTTTCATACTGATTTAATGAGACCAATAAGTCACTAACTTAACCTGACTCTAACCTGAAGTACTTGCCGTTTGCAATATTTGTACTTATTAATTATTAAATGTAATTATTACAACATGAATGTTTCCTTCAGGAGTTCAAGGCAGTGTACAGAGAGTCCTCGACTTACAATTGTTCGCTTAGCGACCATTCAGCGACACAACAGCACTGGAAAAAAATGACTTAGGAGTCCTCACACTTATGACCATCAAAGCAGTCCCATGGTCATTGCAGTCAAAATTTGAGTGCTTTGCAACTGGCAAGTACTGTACTTAACAACAGTTGCAGCATCCCAGGGTCATGGGATCACCATTTGTGAGTTTCCCAGCCAGTTTCCAACAAGCAAAGTCAATGGGGGAAGCCGGATTCCCTTAACTACACAATTCACTAAACAACTGCAGTGACTCACTTAACGACCATAGCAAAAAAAGGTCATAAAGATAGGCAAGACTCACTTAACAATACCCTTGCTTAGCAGTGGAAATTCTGGCCCCAATTGTGGTTACACATTGAGGACCGTGCTTCTTCTCAAAACATCATCATGACAGCAAAGTTGGGCTAAAAATATTTATGGGCTTCGAGACCATTTCAATGAGCTTCTACCAACGGAAGCTAGTCCAATAACCTAACCCAAGGTCAATTTGGTGGATTCTGAGAGTTGCAGGCGTAACACCTTGGAGGACATCAGGTTTTGGAAGACTGCCCTAACCACTAGACCCCGTTCTCTGCCAGTCTTGAAATAATTCTATGAGACAGATCAAAATCTTTCAGGTGAAAAGATTTTATGTGTAAATAAAGTCATGTACATGTGTTGGAGTTTGGAGAGATGAGTTACATTCAGCTAAAATTAGTGATGAAGAACTTGTGGTCCTCCAAATGTTGCTGAACTTCTATTCCCAGTATTTTTCACCACTGACCCTGCTGGCTGAGGTTGTTAGGAGGGGTAGATGAACAGCATCTGAATAGGGTTTTCCACCCTAAATGACAACTGCAAAACAGGAGATTTGAACTACAGATTTCCCAGTTTAATATCTCAGCCACTCCGTTGTTCTCTTGCGCCATCTCACAGATCTGAAGACCTATCGCACAGGAGAAAACTGTTCTCAGCTGCTACCAGTAGGGAAAACATCAGAACTCAAGTCACAAGAGGTAGATTTTTGTTTGTACATTAAAAAACATTTAACTGTTAAAGTAGTTCGATCGTGGAAACGACTCCTGGTGAAAATTTATCCCTTTCTGGAGATCTTTATTCAGAGGCTGGAGAAACATCTCCACAATGCTCTAACTGCAGCCTTCCAGCATGAGCTCAAAAGTCAGACTGGATGGCCCACAAGCCCCCAGCTCTACGACTGAGTATTCATTCGCGTCCTTCTTCTTACGCTCACAGTTATTCTTGATGGTTTATAGAGCAACTTTGAAAACAGGCAGCTCCTTGGCTCCAGGTGCCTGTAATAATAAGCATTTACCGAAGTGAGATTGTAGCAAGATCCCAAGGTGAGTGCATGTACCTCTGCACAATTTAAGACTCATTGCCGCAACTGCAGGTGACGATCAAAGCCTTCAAAGGAAGAGTGGATGTTTTTGGAGTTGTGCAATTAAAATAATAACCTAAGCAAAAGATTATTAGATTAGGTAATAAAACTCTATTAAAAAGAGTTTGCTGCCTGATGTAAGAAAATGGTTGCCCGCCCTCTTGTGTGGGTCAGAGCTTGTCTGTGGAACAGACGAAAAAAATAATCGGGGACAAGAAGTTACTGTCCACAAAAATTTTTGTGGAAAACGGGAAACAGAGAAGAAACTTCTCCTCTGCCTGTGCCATGCAGCTCATGTTGTAGCAAAGGTTTCCCCTGCCAGTCGTGGCCAACTCTAGGGGACAGTGCCGAAGAGTTGTCCGAAGACGCTTCCATGGTCATGTGGTCGGCATGACTACATACCGAGGCGCATAGAACGCTGTTACCTTCCCACCAAAGGTGGTACCTATTTATCTACTTGCATTTTTCATGCTTTCAGACTTCTAGGTTGGCAGGAGCTGGAGCAAGTAATGGGAGCTCACCTGCTACACAGCGGCACTTGAGTCTCAAAACCGGCGAGCTGCCAACAAGCCCAACTTCTAAACAGCTTGGCCAATGTGCCCCTAATGCTGTAGTTCACCACAGTTCACCCACCCATCTTTGCACACTGCAGCAGTCATACAGCTCAACTTCCCACAAGCTTCCCTTGGCATCTTTATAAGCAAACAATGGTCCTCCTGGGAATGGCACAGTCACTCCGTCTTCATCCTCTTCCTTGACTGAGACTGTTAAAAGAGTCTGGGGACCAATCTTTGCATTAATGTGGTATCCTGATGCAACTCTTTTCTTCCTGGCAGTGGTTTATGAGAATCTGCTGGTGCTATTTCCAGTGGCTGCTCATCTTTTACACTTAACTTCTTTAAAACTGATTAGAGGGTGATATTCTGTAAGCTGCTTACAAGTTATCTTTGGTTTATGTTGGTCATTGCAACATCTGCCTTACAGAGATGCAAAAGGCAGTTATTGCTCTCTGTGGGAGGGTTCTGGTGCATAGAGATCTCCAGTCACCCATGCATTTACATGGAAGAAGACCTACAGCATGAGTGTGCACATTCTGGAAGTTCGGGGGTCGCTCGTCAAGGGTTGCAAATGTGAGCAGGATGTCCTCATGTTTCCCTCCTCTTTATTATTCTTTATTTTATTCTACTTTGTTTGATATTATTTTTGTAGGATTTGGTCACAACTAAATTTTCCCCAAATAAACTGCAGCTCTTTTTGTCATCAGATGAGGGAGGAAGAGTGCTGCAGTCGTGTTATATCTGGTGTTATAGCTCCCTCTACTAATAATGGAAAGCCCTGCAGGTATTTTTTAAGACCTAAGTAAACGTTAAGAAATGTCAGAGCGGATGGTTGAACACTTAAAGACATTTTTTTTCCTTCTCTTTAACCCAACTTTCTAAACAAACAAACAAAATCCAGAAATATTCCACCTAAAAGTTCTGGGGAGCACAGAAAGGGAATTAGGCCCCGTAAGCTGCAGTTTTTACATCTTTGCTTTATTGAGAATGTAAATCCAGTAATATTCTCATTAATAAAAATAATCCAGGAGGTTAAGTTTTGCTTTGCTGCATGCCCACTTCCAATTTACCTTTAACTGGATTCCTTTAATTAAAGGAATATTTTTTAAAAAATTAGATCAGATAAACTGGCACCAAAAAAAGTATCCATTCACAACCTTCTGCCTAGACCCAGCATCTGAAAATGCCCAAATTAAATCACCCTAGAATACTGTTACGTCACATTTTTCCCTACAAATCTATATTTGATTCCTCCAAATGAGATTAATTTTGGCTCTCCCCTACAGATTTTCAGAGGTGTTAGATTCTAAGTGCCATTACGATGGCTGGGGAATATGGAAGATGTTCTGTACAACCAAATATAAGAACAATACTAGTTAGGAAAGATTACACTGTTCAATCATAACGTTTCTGGATTGACTTTGCATCATCTTACAGAACTGTTAAGAGACAGTGATGTCAACAGAATGGTCCGCCCCATACCACTTATGGTCTGGTGGATGCTTGGAGGCTTTCCAAGTGATGTTGTAGTCAATTCCATTGAGTGCCTGGTTGGCCACTGGCAACAGGAAATGACCCAGACACTTGATAGGGCTTACTCCAAGAAGCCTTCCTCAGTTGGCTGTTCTTAAATGACTCTGCAGTCTACTGAGGGCTTCTAAGAGACACAGCAGAAGGAACACCAGAGTACCAGTGGAGAGAGATGATTCGAGTTGAACTGATGATCAGAAGCAAAGTGTTGTTACTCTGTCACTCAACAGCCTTGTCATCTGGGTTGAGTTTGGGTTACAGCATTGTCAATGTTCATTTTTAAAAATATAATCTCATTGAAAGATTTGAAAACAAAAATTAATGCAAATTAAAATTAAGAAGGAAAGAAGAAGGAGGAAGAAGTAAAAGAGAAAGCTAAGGTGCAAAAAGAAAAAATATTAAAGAAAGAAAAGGGTAAGAAGTGGCTTCTGATCTTTACAGCAGTTATAAGTACACTTATAGATCTACCCCTTTTTCCAAAGTTATATCATGACTCTCTTCTTTCTATAATCTATCCTATTTAATTATCAAAACCATGGATCATAAATTCATTTTTTTTCTCAGTACACAACGAATTCATAAGGACTTTCTAGTTAGCAATAAACATAGTTTCTAGCATCTTTAATATTCTGATGATGATCAATTGTACATCACTACCCAGGCTACACAGGAGTTGTTATTAATGTTTTGACAGTACCTTGAGGTTGTGAGGGTCTGGATGAGATGAAACTGGCTGAAATTGAACCCAACCATGATGAACCATTCCCAACCTTGGTGATTTTAAGTTATGAGGATTTCAACTCTTCCAATTCTGGGAATTAAAGTCCACATAACTCAAAGTTGCCCAGGTTGCCTTGCTTCCTTTCTTTTTTGTGTGTCTTATATTTTTATTGGAAAGTTTTTTTCTTGTTATTATAAAATACAAACAGA
>JANHZU010002215.1:145102-158274 GCA_032468055.1 Acrochordus granulatus | reverse complement strand
GACATATAGCCATTATTGTTAGTCCTCTGTCTCTTGAGCAGCAACTCCACATTGGAAAGTGTTGCATATAGAGAAAGGGCTTTAGTACAGCTAGTCCTCGACTTATGAGAATTTGTTTAGCAACCATTTGAAGTTACAGTGGACCTCCTTGTAGTCACATGACCACATTACAGGTGCTTGGCAACTTGTTCATCTTAATGGCTGGTTGCACCATTCCGCAGTTACACAACAAAAAAATTTTTTGCCAGAAACCAGATTTTTTGGCTGGCTTCCTGCAAAAAACATCCTTGGGAATGCATTGACTCAGTTAACAATCACAGTGTTTGCTTAGTGACAGCCACAAAAAAGGTGTAAAATCAGATCGCTCACCTGAGTATTTCAGCTTACAACCTTTATGACTTACAACAAAAATTCCAGATTCCATTATGATCGTAATTTGAGGACTACCTGTATACTTATTGCTCAAAATCAGATCCATAAGAATTCAAGGAAAGCCTTGCTGGACAAGCCAAGTTCAACCGTAATCTAGAATTTGCTTCTTACAATGGCCACCTAGAAACATCTGGGGAACCCCTCTGTCCCTGATACACACCTGCAGCTGGTACTCATAAGCACAATGTCCCAATCCAGAAATAGCATTGATTGTTTAAAACCAATTGCCCTAACTAGACTATTTTCCATGAATTTATCTAATTTTCCTTTTAACCCATCTAACCATCCATCCAAATCATCACCCCCTATTGTATAATAAATTCCACAGGCTAATCATGCCCATATTAAGAAAGTGCTTTCTTCTGTCTATTCTAGATCTCTGGATTAGCTTCACTAGGTGGTCTTGGTCCTAAGGTTCGTAATGTCATGCTTCTTGCTGACGTATTATTCGCACTGACTGTAGTATCACAGTAGCCTTCCAAGGTATTAGGTAGCAGAATCTTCCAGCTATACTTGGAAACACTGAAGGCTGAACCAGAGATCATTTGTAAATAAAAAAAGATAGTGTTGTGAGCAGCAAATTATGTCCAACCAGTGTGAAAAAGAAGGATAAAGGAACAGAAGCCGCCTTCATTGTTCTGATGACCCGATCTAGTGGCCTTCTGAGATTTTAGGATTACAACTTCCAGAACTGTCTCACTGGAAATCCGGAAAATTCTCGTTTTAGAAGCTGAAAGGCATCAGGTTGGGAAAAAACATTTCAGAAATACAAGAGAACTGTAGGCTGAATTCATATGGCATCTAATGACTAACCAAATTCCAATATACAATATTCTTTAACTGTTTCAGCCCATACCTTAGATATTTTGACAGGTATTTTATTGATACAAGCTCTTGTTGCTAGATAACAGAATTTTGCCATCATATAATTTACCTTCAGGGTTTTCTCAGAGAAAAAAAATCATAGATAGAAAGGGGAAATACCAAGGAATAGTACACTGGCGCACTGAAATGGGGTTTTGAAAATGCCTGTCATTATCTTGATGCACAAGTGAAATTAAATCTTCCACAGAGTAATAATTTTGACTTGCTCTTATGGATTCAAGTCTTACCAACAGTTTGTTTCTGTCATTGCCTGTTTAATCACCTCCTTGGCTTTTTTGGACCAGAATGAAGTGCAAACTCAGGAGACAAGCCATAGCTGAGCACATGTGTACTTTCCCCTTCCACCCATTTAGTTCCGTATTTATCTATTACTATTTATGGATGAATTCTGCGGGAGCAAAATTGATTCTTGGCCAGATAAAAATTATTCATTCCAGACTTGGATTTGATTCTAGGAAGGCAAGCTTCTGGACTCAGTGGCTGCGTCAGGAAGAATTTAGGTGGTTTAAAAAAGGACTTTCAAAAACTGGTCCTTTTTCATAGAGAGCCAGATTGGAGGCAAGGTCTGGTGCACCTCAAACAGGAAATGTGCTCCTGGCTTAACAACCAAAAACTGGATTTCAGGAGAATCTCCTGTCTCCTCATTTCGGTGGAATTTTGATGCTGCCACAAATCCTTTTTGAACTACCCTTTTCAAGGGTATCTTTGGGGTGCGGAATGGGTTGGTCAAAAAAGTCAAGAAGGTGGCTGAAACCATATTGAGCAAAACCCTGCTGCAAAATTTCCCTTCCCCCAAGAGTGGGGGTGCGTGTCATGCAAAATCTCATACATCTCTACATGTGACATAACATAGTGTAATATTTGTGCCACTTGGTTCTGGGAGCTTCAAGCTGGGGTGTCCAACCTGGGCAACTTTCAGATGTATGTGCTTCAACTCCCAGAATTCCTCAGTGATGTTCACACCTCTTAAAGTTGCCCAGGTTGGACATCCCTGGCTTAAAGGAAGGTGGACTGATGCTATTATTCTGATACAGGTAGCTCTCCGTTTGCAACTATTTGTTTAGTAACAAATTAGTTTCAAAATTATAACGGTACTGAAAAAAGTGATTTATGACCAGTCCTCCCAATCACAACTGTCACAGCATTCCCATGGCCATGTGATCAAAATTGGGGCACTTGCTATTGGCATGTACTTATAATGATTGCAGCATCTCAGGATCATGTGATCGCCACTTGTAACTTCTCAGTCTGTTTCCAACAAGCAAAGTCAATGGGGGAATCCAAATTCACTTAATGACTACATGATTCACTGAACAACTGCAGTGATTTGCTTAATAACTGTGGCAATATAAAATCAGGCATGACTCACTTAACCACCGCCTTGCTAAGGAAAAGAAATTCTCGTCCCAATTGTGGTCATAAGGACTATCTGTATTCAGATACCTTTTGTGGGTCTTAGTGCTATTGGAGAACACCATTTATCTTGGATTGTTTTTTGATCACTGAAAACCAGCAACTTTTCCTTGCAATCTTGCACTACAACCTGCAGAGCTCTCTTGCATCAGATATGAGTCATTCACAGAATAGCAGTCACGTTTATACTCATTGGGAGGGTGGGTGCTTTTTGTTTATTTTTCTTAGCATACATCAGTGTTTCGCAGTCTTAATAATGGGAAGATTAGTGGACTTCAATTCCCAGAATCCCCCAGCCAGCAAGAACACTCTCACTAACATTGACAGGCCAAGTCACCAGTATATAAACAGAGACCAAACCCCCACTCCTTTCCAGCACTGATGATGTTACCTGGTTGGGTAATAAAATGTAATGAAACATCTGCAAGAAAATAGCCAACCAACCAGAGAGCTCCAAGGACCCCACACTACAACCCTGAGCTACAATATTCTCTTTTATCAGAACAAGATGCACCACCCTTTATTCAAATGACTTTTGAGCTGAAGGACAATATCACAGTGGCTTCCACCCCGATGGTGCATGTGGGGGTTTTCTGAACTTGCCAAATAAGTGATCTAAGTATAGAGGGGACACCAGATGCTTTCTCATTGATCAATCTTCATATGAAGATCTCAGTGATTCAAAATCAGGACCAACAATGGGTTGCCTTTAACCATTTCTTACATGAGAGTGGGTGTGGAAGAGACCTTCAATGGAGAGACCTAAGTTCAATGGGCGCACCATTTCTTAGCCTAACCTATCTCCCAGATTCCTTGTGAATCCTAAAAGGGATTCTTTGTGGATAGCCCTCAGATTCTTGTAGAAAAGGCTGAACATGAAAAGTAGTAAGTAAACGCATTTGGAATTCCTTCACAGAACATCTGTTTCTGTCCCACAAGCCAGTGCTCCTTAAATGGGTTAGAGATGGTGATTTGACTTCCATGCTGGGGCTGTCCCTGTGCATCTCTGATGCAATTGCACATCCTTTGCTGGGATTTTGCTGGGCCTGCTTTTAACAAGGACATTAAGGATTGCAGCCTTAAATACCCCATCTGGCTGGAATGAAGATTTTAAATACACTGGCTGAAAGGGAAAAAAAACTTTCCCTTGTGGTCCTCTTCCTTGTTATTTCTCTCATCTGTTTTCTGTTTGCCTTTTGGTAGAAGTGGGAGGGTGAATGTTCTTTGGTTGTTTACTTTATGCTGTAAAATAGTTGTTTCTCAATCTTAGCCATTTTAAGATGTGTAGACTTCAACTCCCTGTAAACCAAAAGACCCAGCAGCCGCAGAAGAAAAAAACAGAGCCACCTACAACATACAGTATAAGGACTGTAACAGCCACTATGTAGGACAAACAGGCAGAAAACTAGCAGAGCGCATCCATGAACACCAAATACTGATGACATTATCTGGGTAATGAAATGTCTTCAGCAAAACAACCAAGCACAGAGAGCTCCTAGGACTCCACAATAAGATCTTGGCAGGATGAAACCAAACCCATCTTGCCTGGTGAAGGTTCTGAAGGTATTAATTCCCTTAAAAGGAAAACAACCCATCCAGAACCTGGGTGGAGCGCAACTGTTCCAGATGAGAACAGTTCTCTCTGAGAACCAGAGAGCCATGTCCCTTCAGCTGAGCCCTAACCGAATGCAGGGAGAATGCACAGGGCATGGAGTCAGGCTGGGAGTAGAGCAAGTGCCACATCCAACAGTCAAGGCTGAGAGGAAGAACAAAAGCTGGGCAATGTTGAGCTAATATAACAACAGAGGAGCATAAAAGCGATGCTGGATCAGACCAAAATTCTATTTCTGTCCAAATCTGCAGCACTATCAGCCAGATGCCAGAAGAAGCTCTCAGTCCATGAGATTATAACAAAACTGCAAAAAACTTTCACAAACTATCTTAAAAAGGTATCTGGACTTTTATTTTTAGATGTTACAGAGGAACATTTCAACTCCCATGTGGGAGTCTTCTTCAGACTCATATGAAAAAGGAAAAATTGGAAAAATTCATAAGAAGTTGAAGAAGACTCCCAGATGGGAGTTAAAATGTTCCTCTGTAACATCTAAAAATAAAAGTCCAGTTGCCTTTTTAAGAAAGTTTGCAAAAGTTTTTTGCAATTTTGGTACAAGACATGACCTGGATTAAAGAGAATATACATAAACATTCAGTCCATGAGATCATGCCCATAAGAGCACCTTCTTCCTTGAGATCTTCAGCAGGTGGTCCTGGTGCCACAGTGCTTCTGATATGGAAAATAAACTTTGTTTAATAAAATAGGCCTTTCCCCATGTGCACTTATTCAAGGATATGCCTTGATTTCATCCTTTCTCCGCTACGCCTCCAGCCAGTGGCTATCTTCTCCAGCACTTGAGTAGACCATCTTTAGCAGGGCCGGTCACATTCTCTTCTTTATTCCTATCCTGTCCAAGGTAGTCTCAAAGTCTGTGCAATTGGTTAGGCTTTGTTCCCCCCGATCTTGGAGGTATCTGGTGATTGGAGCCTTGGGAGGCAAAAGAGGCAGGAGACTATCGGCCATGGGACATCAAATATTTTTGGATACTTTTAATTTCAGAAAGCAAGCTGGAGATTTTGGATGTCTGTCAGCTTTGTGATACAATATCTTACCTGACTGATGCATAATTCTGACTCTGGTGTGTGCGCGCGCAAGTGCAAGTCCTAATCTAAAGGACCCCTTCCAAATCTATCATTCTGAAATAGATTCTAAACAAGAAGAGCCTCTGGCACTTTCCGGAAGAACATTTTAGAGACTTACCGCACAAAATAAACAAAATGGCCTGACTTTTATCAGGTGTGTTCAGTTGGGTGACGCCTTTTTCCTTGCTAACAACCCTTCACCTTTAACAACACCTTAAGAAGTGTGAATTCAAACAATCCCCATTGGTGCAGCTTCCAAAAAGACATCTGTTGAATTTTCACCCTCCTGCTTGAAGGTACAGATGCACAGACACAGTAAAAAACTCATAAGCTGATTTTGAAAAGATTGTTTTCCTTTAAATTCTGCAACTTTACTCTCAATTCTGTAATTCACCTTCTGAAATAGCCTTGGAAGAGAACAAGAATACTGGAAATAACAGATGTTCCAAGTGTGCTTCTTCTTATAACATCTCCTGAAACACCATCACTGATTCACAAGATTTCCATCGTTACTAGTTGGAAGTTATTTCTTCTGAGAAGATGCACTTGTGCAATCTTGTTACATCAATAAAAAGTGTTTCTGCGGGAATCTAAAATTGGAACTGAGTCCATTGCATAGCTTACACCAGAAACAGGCAGGGTATTGCTGAGAAGGGATATTTAAAATAAAAGGGGTATGTTTTTACCAACGGTTGATAAAACTGTGTAGAGAGTGACAGAGCTACCCCTTATATGAGGCCGAGTGAACTGGCTGCTTCAGGCAATGGATTTGCTCTGCCCCAGATAGCAACAGATATTTTCTGCCAGGTAAGGAGAGAAAAAAAATAATGATATTTTTCTCCCTCCATTGTTGGATTTGACAACTTTATTCCTTGACCTGGAGGAAGAATTTTCTCTGTTCTTCAGCCAGGAAAAACATCTGGGACAAGCCGTAGGGGAGGACCCCTCAGTTCAAATCTTGCACCAGCCACATTTTCATTAGTCTTTGCATACCTTTAAGCATATTTACCAGAGAAATGATCTTATTCACTTTGGGACTATTTCTGGCCAAGCCAACGAGAAAATGAGATTCTCTTCTACGTGAATAAAGGTAACCTGGCAGGATTGCTACAGAGCAAGATTTTGTGTGTGTCTTTCGGTCAGTCTTGATTCTTGGCAACTGGTTGGACAAGTCCATGTTTTCTTGGTAATATTTTTTCAGAAATGAAACATCCTTGTCAAAGTTGCCCAAATTCAGGATCACTGATTTTTAGAAATATCATACGTTGCTATGTGACTGCAAGATATTGTTATTTTAAAGCTAAACAATTTGGAAGTAGTATTTTCCTTCCCTAACAGATTGACTGGATTTTGGAAGCAATTAAACCCCAACATATTTAGAAGGCAATAGTTGTCTATCTAACACTTGATGTAATCTCTAAATTCAAGTCCCAAACGCTTTCTGTCCCCCTTGGATTTCTCATATGTCTTTTTTGCTGTCTTCTTCTTCTTTAATTTTCATTTAGTGTTTCTCCATTAAAATTTACTTTTATATATTTCTACAGACAACTGCTTGTTTATTGTAATTTAATTACAGATAGGCCCATATGCCATTAAGCTATCTTCTGCTGTGTTTGCTGCTTGTTGTATATAAGATGCATTAAAAATTCAACCAAGGCAGAAGACTGAATATAAATTCTGACAAATTCCTGAATTAATATCTCTCACATATACATACACACAAACTTTACATCTTTAATTTAAAGTTGGGGGGAAAGATTGCAATAATAACACCTATTTTTACCTTTTTTTAAATCAAATATTATACCTCTAGTAGTTAAATTCCTACTTTAACTACTATTTCTAGCCACTGAATAAAGAGTTAGATTGATTGATTACTTCTAGCAGGGTCAATGTTAAAGTAAATCCTTAGAATCCAACAGATAAAAAAGAAATGTAAACAGTGATAATGCTGATTTATAGCCCAAGCACTTTTCCTCAAATGGTTACCCCAATTCCCCAAAGGAGAAAATGTTAAAAAATATCTGAAGCAGCACTAGAGGGTCTCCCTTGGGAGAGAATTCTACCTAGAGTGCCAAGGAAGTGTCCTCTTAGTCTGGAATTCAGCATCCTCTTCGTTCTGTACTTACTTTTAGTCAGGATAGAAGAAACCAACTTCTCCCTGGTTCCCACAATTTGAAAGGGAGGGAAAGGACTTCCTCATCACACTGTAGAGTTAATCCACATTCGTTTAGACAGAAAGATATTTGCAGACCGGGAAAACTACTTCAGCTCTTTTTTATCTCTCTACCTCTCTCCACCTTTCTTGCTGATTTCCTGCCCTCTAAGATCTTTGCAGAGACAGCCCTAGAACTGCATTTGTAGCACTTGTTCGACCACAAAACGTTCTAAAGCAGTTTACAAACCCTAAAAGTTTCCTGCCAACGTCAAAGCACCCCCTCCAACCTTTGCAGTTCTGTAGTTGTGCAGCTGGCCTCCTATTGATCTCCTGACCCACATGTATGCAACCTTGACACATGGCATGGGCTGTGCCTTTTGAACTCAGGGAACCATTATACTAGGGAGAAGACAGTATGAATTTAAAGGATGTTTCCAGCCATTCACATAAGTGTTGGAGGAGCCTAGCAGTCTAAGTTCCACATTTGGTCCAGAATGATCTCACTATGCTTTCTCATGGCTTGATTGACCTCACACAGAATCACCAGAGGTCTAGTGATTCTCCCTTCTGAATGGGGCACCTGATTTGCCAGGAAACAATTCCAGAAATTGTTCTTCTAATGTACCTGGAAGGACATGGTGATGTGGTCAATCACAACCACGCATCTTAAAAGTTGCTACACACACACCAGATCACATTTGCCTCATGATTATATTTGTTTTCTGCTGGTTAATGACCACAACAATAATTTGTAAAAGGAAGAAAAACAGAAATAAGCAGAAGCCAATGTAAACAAACCATGGATGAAGAGCAAGACAATTATGATATCTGGGGTTTCTCTTAAGAGCATTGTTTGCACACTCAGTCACCAAATGGCAAGGACTGGGCTAAGAAGGAAGTGGTGTGGTTTTTGGAGATGTGTTCACATGTACGCATGCACATGTGAGCGAAAATGTCAGTAGCGAAAATACTAATCTTTTACAGCAGTGTTTCCCAAATTTTGGGTACATTATCACAACAGGAACATTTAATTGACTTAAAGATTACTACATGTACTAAAATCTCCCAATATATTCCTATTAAAATGAACCTCTCTGACTTTACCAATGGTAATTTGTTGTACTGACATAAAGATCATTCAATTATATTATTTTTATTATACAGGTAGTCCTCGAGTTACAACCATTTGTTCAAGGTTATGACAGTGATGAAGGAAGGGTCTTATAGCTGATTCTCAAAGTTCAGTAAGACTTTCTGAGCTCTTCCTTGTGGCTGAGTTCAAGTGTTTGCTGCCAGTTCTGAAGCCACCAAAAAGTATCTGAGCATAAAATTTGGGGTCTCCCCAGTGATGTCTATCCTGCCACAAGCAAGATACTGGCAACTGTTACTGTCCTTATTGACAGCATGCAAGACCTGTGAAAGGACAAGGCTTGGTCGATTCCCTGGCTTCATTTTCCTCCCAAACATCACCAGAAGTGGGATGAGGGTTTTCAGGAATAGGATGTGACAGAATGTGGTGGTTTCAACCAGCTGTCAAAAGACCCTCTGGTTTGGGGCCAAACTTTTGCCAAGGCAATTTCACAGGGTTAGCCCATAGGTAGTCCTCAACATATGCCATAATGGCCGTATGTCATGACACTCATAATCAGGTCAGTCAATTTTACAATCTTTGTTTCAGGGTTCATTAAGCAAACACTGCAGTCATAAAATGACCGCTGCAGTCGTGAAGCGAACCCATTGTTTGCTATTGTGCTGTTTTGCCAAAAAGCAGAAGTAACTACTGGTTTTCAGGAAAACCAACACAAAATATCATAAAATGAAGTCACATGACTGAGGGATGTTACAAACAGCCATAAATGTGGCTGTGTTACTAAGCGCCTGAAGTACAGTCACATGATCACAGGGGTGGCCAACCATTGGAACTTCAGAACCATGTCATAACTTCCTTTTTGCAAGTAGGTTGCAACTTTGAATGATTGCTAAACAACCTGTCGTAAGTCGAGGACTACTTGTACTCACAGAGCATAAGACCCTTGGCTCTTGGAATGTACCTGCACTGACACAATTTTTGCATCAAAGCAGGGCTGATGTGCTCTCTTGGACAGTGCCATCCTCACACCCTGAGAAGAACAGCTAAAACAGACAGAACACAATCAATGAAAGAGAAGGCTGTCACAAACTGGGTGCTTTGTGCTGTATGCTCATTTTCTGCTCGGCCTTAGAATTTGTACATAGAGAGGAAAAGGGGAAGTTCTTGGAAATGCCATGGAAGCCCGACTGATCTAAAGCTGCCCCTTCAACTGCTGTGGGGTGGGAAGTGAAGCCCGGCCAAAGCAGACCGCAAAAGTACACATTCATAAACAGTGCACAGTGCTCAAATGGCGCACCTTTTATTGCTGTTTTGAAAGTGTTTGACTTACAGCAGTTTCTCAAAGCCACACCAGCTGACAGCAAGAGAATAAACAAGCCTTTAAAACACATACAGGCAAAATAAAAGGTATTCAGCCCTCCAGGTAAAAGAAAAATATCAGCCAGCAAAATTCTTTCCCTTGAGGTCGCTGCCCCTCATGTATCCTTGGCCGGATCCAATGGACAGTCCAGAGAGCCACAGCAGAGAAGACCTGAAAGGGAGGGGGGGTCAAACAAGTCAAGATGGCAGCTCCACCTGTGTGATCAAAGTCCTGTCCCCTTTGTGCCTGTGTCACAGACTAAACTTTGGGTTGGTCCTTCTCCAAATCTGCGGGCTGGAGTTGGCGCTCCCCCAGACCCTCCTTAGGTCTGAGGGTCACAAGACAGATGCTGATCGCCCCTCTTGCCTCCTGCCTTTCACTCCTTTTTGCAAGCAGCAAAGCGTCCCTCCCTAGAGATGCCCCACCCATGCAAAGCTGCCCCAGGCAGCTCCCTAGACTTTCCCAGGATGGAAAGGATGGGCTTCGTGCTCGGCCCACCTCCCTGAGATTCCCCACCCGCTTTGCTTCTGAGCCCAGAGCAGAGCTGCAGGTTGCACACAGTCAGCGCAGCCCAGATACCTCCTGCTGCAGAAGCCGCAAGCGCCAAGCAAGCATGCAACGGGTCGAAAGTCCATCAGCACAAGGAGAAGCGTCGGGAGTTTATATTCATGCGGGTGACCCCAATGTGCTTGAGAGGTGTAGACAGGAGGAAAGCCATCTTGGGGGGGATGTTGCAGAGCAGGTCCGAGTCCTCCTCACAGCCCTCCAGCTCGAAGGTGGCATCGTCCAGCATCTCTTTGTGCCGATGGCAAGCTTGCTCCACCTTCAGCTGGTGGATCTGCGCCCGCAGCCCCATCAGTTGCCGCGCCAGCTGGTGGTCCAGGGCCTGCATCTTCCTCTGGAACAAGAAGCAGGAGAGGATTTGCCGGAGCCTGAAGTCAAATTTATTCATTTGATTTTTATGCCGCCTTCATTATTTTTATAAGTAACTCAAGGTGGCAAGCCTCCATAATGCTCCTTCCTCTCCTATTTTCCACATAACAACAATCCTGTGAGGTGGATTTGGCTGAGAGAGAATGACTGGCCCAAAGTTACCCAGCCTAAAGCGGGACTAGAACTCCCCGTCTCCTGGCGACTGGCCCAGGGTCACCCAGCCGGCTTTCCTGCCTGAGGCGGGACCAGCATCGCATGTCCATCATTCACTGACGAAAGGATTCCAAAGCGGGCGAACCTCTCTCACCCCAGACACCGGTGTGCAAGCCCAAGAGCGTGCAAGTATTCTTTTATTTTGACGAGCTTTTAATCCGAATACTTTGTGCTCGCTTTAATTCAGCGGCAGCATCAGGTTCGCCTTAGCTGGGCTTAGAAATTCAGCGAAGTTAACCCTCTCCGGAACGGAGCCTGCGGACCAGCCCTGCTCGCCCTTGGCAGCGTTCGGGGGCGGGGGGGGCCACCCGGGATTCCGAAGCACGCCTGAACGCTGCCAAGGGCGAGAAGCACAACGGTCGGCTGAGGGAAGTGAGCGCTGCCACATCCAGTGAGCCACCACGCGTGGATCTTGGCTCAAAGGGGGGCTGCTGCTTAAGGCGGGGCGAGGACTCGGCACAGCCCCCAGGCGGCTCCTGAGGGACAAACCTCGGGAAGGCCTCGGCCTTCCTGTCACGGCACGCAACTGATGCGTTGTCGCTGCTGCCGGCTTCCTTAAATAAAGGTTTCCCCTCCCGGTCGTGGCTGACTCCCATTCGCAGCCGACGGAGCCACAGTTTGCCCAAAGACGCCTCCGTGGCCACGTGGCCAGCATGACTACGCGCCGAGGCGCACGGAACGCCGCTGTCTTTCCCACTGGATTAGGTGGTACTATTTTCTTCCCGCGTTTTCCATGCTTTCGAACTGCGAGGTTGGCAGGGGCTGGGGCAAGTAACGGGGCTCCCCCTGTTGCACTGCACTTGGGTCTCAAATTGCCACGCTGCTGACCTTCCGCTGCTGACCTTCCGCCACCAAGCCAGTGCCTTAACCGCTAGGCCACCACACCCTCTGCCAGCTACCTTACAGAGCTAGAAATGCCCAGCGATCAGAAAGATTTTTCTCTTGCCCAACGCCATGTTCTCCCCTCTGCAGCTTTGGATGGTAAATATAAAAAGTAGCACTGGTTGAAAGGCTTTGCCTCTGTGATTCCAGAGAGGTGGAAATTATGACCATGTTTTTCATCATTGCTCCTTTTACAGAAACATCCAAACCAGATTTATACTACCTCTGATTAATTGATATCCTGGTCATCCAGCTTCAGCCTCTGCATCAGCCTTTGCTGATCACAAACTGCTTTTCTTACAGTGTGTACAGCTATGTTTTGTGAAGCAATGTGGAAGATCTGTGGGATCCCAATGGGTGAATTTTCCACTAGTCAAATGCATTCCATGAAACCCATTTATTTAAATTCTAAATGTTATCACTTTTTTTGTAATTTTAGATATTATTATAACTTTAGTGTCTACATAATAATTTAATATAAATTTATATATATAAATATATATATATCTTCAAAGATCTTCAAAGAGCATTCTCCTCTGTACTGGTCCACCACTGCAATAAACTGAAATTGAAATCCAGCTATAATTCTGGTGTTCACTCAGCTAAAATTGCTGGAAAAATGCTCAGGATAGCCACAGATTCCCCATTGCTCCTCTTTCTCTTTTTCTCAAATATGGCAATGCAGTCTGGCTATATATTAAGAAACAAAGACTGGATTTCATATTACTGCAGTTTATTTACTCACAATATTGCCACATTTTAGAAAAGTAAGTTAAAACTTTATTTGGGTCTTTATGTGTTCATTTTTATTTATTTACTTAACCAGCAGATGCACCTAAAGATCAAAGAGGGAACAAGCACAATAAAATGACCAGTGCTAAGTTTTAGAATATTTAACCGTTTTAAAAGTGTTCAGCCACATTGTGTAATCTTTGCTGCCATATCCTCAAAGTTGCTAGGCAAAAGTTAGCAACATTACAGTCAACACTGGCCATAAGATCTCCCAGAAGAAAAGACATTGGTACTGACAATAATCCCCCCAGTGAGGCACCACCTTGCTGTGGTTGGGGGGCTTGTGTGCTCTAATGAAGATGAGAGCTCTGCCAGAG
>JANHZU010002215.1:125061-138707 GCA_032468055.1 Acrochordus granulatus | reverse complement strand
TCCCACGTGGAGAGATCAGCCCCCACCCTCTTGGCCTTCCCAAAACAGCTGAAGGTGAGGCTCTGGGCTCATTTGGGGGCCGGATAGCCCACTTGCTGTCAACAAGATGGCTCCATCTTTATTCCAGCCTGCCCCATCTTGTTCTTCTTAACTATATTTTTTTAAATTGTTGATTTGATGTTGTTCTGTGATTTTATATGTTTATATTATAATTTTATTGTGAGCTGCCCAGTGTCACTTGTAGCAAGTTGGGTAGCAGATAAATAAATAAACTCTTCACTATCTTTCAGAAGTGTTTTAAGTAGTTATCTTGATGAACCCGATTTTCTGGGTTTGTGTGACATATTGAACATGACACCACCCACCCAGGTTAGATTCACACAGCACAGCTGCTGGTCGAACATCCACTTCTCTCAAGGCAGTGAAAAATGTATTCCTTATTGGCTTGAAAAGGAACCCTACATTTTAACCCCAACACAGACCCTTCCTTGAAATATAGAAGACTGCACATGGGAAGCCCATATGGGCAGAATCCATGTGGGGAGCAGACGGAGAGACTGGCTTTGTCACAGCAGATGGGAAGAAGAGTGGGAAAGTTCTAAGAGGAAATATAACTGGCTACAAGCATCTTTATCTTCAAAATCTAGTCTCCTCTGAGTGCAGAGGACTGTAAGGAATAGCACCCATCTTGACCACGTCCACAATGTTTCATCAGGAATGGACCATCTGAAGTTTTCCATGTACAGTAGACAAGACTCACCAACTGCAGGCCTTTTTGCCTACAGGAAAGTCTCCTGGAACTGTCTTCAAACCATCTGGAGGGCATCAGTGGCTTATCCTTATTTGTTTGTTGTTTTATATACCATCTCATTCTGCAAAACATGAGTTTATTGTCAGTTATCCTTGATTTAAGCTTAAGCTCAGAGCAATTGAAACACAGCTGAACCTGACCTTTCACAAGCCTACTGATGCAGAACCGAACCTTCTTGTAAGACATCAGTTGGTAACATCCAACAGTTCTGTTTTTCCCTAATGTAAACACATGGACAACTGATGGTTGCAAATTAAAATGCACAAACTTTTAAGGCTGAAGATTTTGCAGTCTAAACTTTAGTAATACATGGAATGAGTATTACCAAAGGTACAAACTGAATTAAGAATAGACAGAGGCTTTCAAGGTCACGTTAGTGTCTAATGCAGTGTTTCTCAATCTTAGCAATTTTAAGATGTGTGACTTCAACTCCATACTGTAATTCTGGGAGATGAAGTACACAAATATTAAAATTGCTAAGGTTGAGAAACACTGGTCTAATGTGTAATGGAAAAAGTAAAAGTGTTCCAGAAGAGATCACTTCAGCGTTATCAGTTTTACAAAGGCTTTTAGCTGTGGATAGCTCTTAAAAGCATGGGTGTGCCAGGATATTTTTATTGATTTTAAAATATAAAGAACAAGAAGCCACATAATGGAACATGGGGCACCAAAATGCATTGAAAGATGAGAAGGAACAGCACCATAGTTATTGCCACCTTATTTATTTAACAAATATGCAGAATGTATCTTGAGAAATGTTGGATTAAAAGAAATAGAGAATCAAAATTGCTGAGGAAAACATCAATAACCTCAGTTATGCTAATGATGCTATTTGGAGGGCTGAAAATGAAGAAGACCAATCTTGTTGAAGATGCAACAGCTTATCATTTGCTCAAGATTTTAAAAACAGGTCACATCAGCAAGCAATACCAATTTTATGCAAGTAGGTGAAAAAAAGTTGAAGTTGTAACAGACTGCATTTTAGGCTCCGTTCATTGAGAATGCAACTGTCTCCATGTCTGCTTCTTGAGAGAAAGACTACGACAGATCTAGACACACTATTAAAGGATGGAGACATCCCACTGACTTTAAAGATATCTATTGTAAAAACAGTGCCTTTGAGCTGGGGTGCTGGAGAAAATGATCAGGAATACCTTGGACCTGAGTCCACACGTTGAAGTCCAATCTAAAGTTGCCAAGGTTGAGAAGCACAGCCTTTGACAATAAAAGGAACAAATTCTTAAATTGCAGATCAAATCAGTTAACTAGAAGCACTGCTAATGGAGATAAAACATAAGTATTTAGAACACATCGTGCCAAGGGAAGCATCACTGGAGAAGACCCTCATGCTTGGGGAAATCAAAAGCAATCAGAAAAGACAGATGGCAGAGTGGCTAGATACCATCACTGATGACCCAAGCAGGCACTTCCAGGAACTCAGAGAAGCAACTACTGACAGACAGTCCTGGAGAAATCATAGAGTTGGGAGGGACCTGGAGGTCATCAAATTCAACCCTCTGCACGCTGCTGGATTCACTGCACTGTCCAGCCTCTCCTGGAAAAACTCCAGAGAATGATGACTTTCGGGTTCCAAAGAGTGAGGAGGAGCAATGAACAAGAAGTTGACAACTAAGGAATCCATGAAGTTCTCCTTTGTGACCTCTCAATTTATCTCATTATGGGCAGCCTTTCCAATTTTCCCACAATATTCAGGAATGTCCATCTGAGCACCACTGCAGAACTCTGCAGGAAATTAAAATTTAAAAAAACCTTCCAGATTGTCTCAGTCATGGGAGATGGAAAGGAAGAAAGACTTGAATCAGTCCTTCCCCAACAGAGTGCCCTCCACTCAGTCCTGCTGCAGGGATTTAGGAGGTGCCAGGTAGAGAAAGCTGCCCTTAATGCAAAAAAGGAACCTTCCTGGATGCCTCCTTTTTATCTCTGCCTTGATTACAGTTTCAATACTGGCAGAGATTTTTTTTTCTTTTTAATTTACCTTTTGCACTGGACCGCAGCCATCTGCTTTTCCGTAAAAATATCTGAGATTCAATTGTGCTTTCCTCTCACTCAAAGAAGCACCACTCTGCACATCTGTCTCATTATCACATAATAAATCTCTCCCCCGGAGTTTCATTTCCTCCAATTTACCAGTCATTTCATGCCTCTCTTTTTCTTGTCATCAAGCAAACAACAAGGCCACTGAATGCACAACTGCCATTTATCACACCTATACTTTATCTTCTCAGATCTCTTCTAGTTCTTTAACATGGAAAATATAAACAGAAAACAAAACAAATTACAGCCAGGCTACCTTAAATGATGCGTCCTCTTTCTCCCTCTCTCGCTCTCTTTCTCCCTCCCTACTCAGCCTCTCCCCCTCTAAGTGCTGTGCAGTTCCTGTTCTGCTTTTTTGCAATATAAGATCCATTTTGAGCTCCCAGCAGCACAACAGACGGCAGTTGCAGTGCTTTTCAACAACTGTCCCTTGCAGATCTTGGCAGGCTGGCTGGGGCATGAATGGAGGGACCGATCTTTGTTCTCGGCAGCCACTAGTTGGGGGATCCCGTTTCCTCTCAAGCAAAACCCTTTTGCGGGTCCCAGAGGGGATCTGGTTCCCAACCCAGCAATCAGGTAAGGGAAGCAGGACAGCTCCTGGCTCTTTCTCCCAACATAGACTCGGTCCAGAGGAATATTTCCATGCTGGGAAAGAGGACCTTCCCCGCCAACCCGGGGAGGTTCTGAGCCACTCTAAGGTGTGCACCTACATTAACCAAGGCTCAGTTGCACCGGATGGATGGTGTGTTACCAACTAAAGGGTAGCTGCTGACCTGCCTGGACAGAGCTGGGGTTGTTCCCAAAAGACAGAGCTCCGATGTGCAGATCTGTGGTCCACTCCAAAGCTAACGGAATGCTTCATTTGGGTTGCCAGTTTTTCATCCAGGCCCTGCAGTGGCACTTTCAACCACAGTTTGCAACAGGGCCCATTCCTTCCTTAAGATTCAGATCAAAAGGTCTCCTACTGGCTGTAATTCATGCACTTGTTAAAGGCACAAGAACAGGCTTATTACCTTTCTCCTGGTCAGTTGGCAGCTGCCACCACTGCTGGCCAGAGACCAGAGGCTAATAAGCCTCTTCCTGCTTCTGCTGTTCGGGGAGAATGGGTGATGGGGGAGGGAAGGGCCCTGGGGTTGTGGGATGCTGAATTGTGGGCAGAGAAAGGGTAATGCTCAGAGAGCTTTGCTGATGAGGAACAGCAGCTTTCCGTAAGCCACGTCTTTTCTCCGTTGCTTGCAGAGAAGAAGAAAAGCATTTCTAACATCGGGTCAGGTCAGGCAGTGCAGCTGATCCCCCGTTTCAGTCCCAGCAATTCTGCAGTACTTCAACTGCGTTACTATATCTTAGCGGCAACACTCCACCTGACCACTAGATGGCAAGAAATAGAGAAAATTTGCACCCCGCTTAAATTGCGCAGCCGTTCAGCTTTCCCAGAACATCAGGTTGGGAAGGCCTGGATTAAAACATAATTACTATCATGTTCACATTACACACTTGACCAAGTTATTGAATTACACCATTTCCCAGGTTTGTGCAAAAACTAAAGCATCAAGTAACCAAAAGGACTGGATTAAAACAACACAGGAATAACGAAGGTTAACATTAACTAAGTTGTGCTGATCTGGTTGTGTGTGTTTTGTGAACATAGCCAATGAATCCTAAGGTAAACTCATACAAGCTCTCCATCTTGTTGCTTTTCCTGTGCTTTTGAGGTAGAACGTGTGGCTTTCCACACTTTGCTGAGCTGCAAGTCCCAGGATTTTAGCCAGTATTCTGGGAACTGCAGTTCCACAATATCTAGAGGGCTGAATGTTCTCCATCCCTGGTTTAACAGAGGCAGTTCACATGTAAAAGATGGATTCTCACAACTGTTTAAGCAATACAGTCATTCCCTTGTTTGTGATACATAGAGTGAAGTAGCTATAGACGCAGAAATGTCTAGAAACTTAGGTCTGCAAAAAACTAAACCTAAATAAACTATGGCTAAGCATATTGTAGTAGATAGATAGATAGCATTTATTAAATGTGTATGCTGCCCATCTCACTATTGAAGTGACTCTGCGACAGATAGAATACAGGCAGTCCTCAAACTTCCATTGATAAGCTAGGCTGTTCTTAAGTGAAATGCACCAATTTTATGACCTTTTTTGTCATGGTTGTTAAGCAAATTACTGCAGTTGTTCATGTGATCATTGTAATGAATCACGTGATTGATAAATGAATCCAGCTTCCCCTGTTGACTTTCTTGTTGGAAGCCAGCTGGCAAGGTCGCAAATGGCAGTTGCATCATTCATGGTTGCTGCAACTTGCAAATACATATCAACTGCCAAGTGCCTGAATTTTGATAATGTGACCATGGGGATACTGCAATGGTCATAAGTACAAGGAGTGGTTTTCAGTGCCATTGAAATTTTGAATGGTCACTAAACAAATGGCTGTAAGTCGAGGACTACCTGTATATTATGCCTGTAAATGAATGAATAAGAAAGACAGATCTGCCTGGTAAACAGATGCCCAACATTTTCCAGGTCAAGAATGAGTAGAGGGTAAGTGCTTAAAAGGTGAGACTACGGCTGCTGAGATCTATCCTCAGCCACAGAAATGCACTGGATAATTTTAGATCAGACAGACTTTCTCAACCTAACCTACCTCATAGGGTTGTTGCTCCATGAATAAAATAAAGGGAAACCCTTTGATGGTCACCTGCAGTTCATGGTGGAAAGGCATGACATTCATCTTGCGGAGAAAGAAGCAACAGGTGAGACACAGTCTCTAGGCGACGTGCCATGGGACAGTCTCCCAAAGCACGCTGGCCCAGTGAGAGTTGGGCCAGGAACAAGCTGGCCAAAAGGCAGGACCTGCGTGACCAAAGTCTTTATTGTGAATTAGCAGATTTTGAAGCCGCTCTGGAACCACCTGCCTGACTTCGGAACTCACCAGAAACTTTTCAAACATCTTAGGAATATTTTGGCTACCTGAATTTTGGTTTCTGTAAATCAGTGAAGACACCCCTCATAATAGCCAAGGAAAAAGCAATCCATAACATAACTACAGTGGAACCTCTGATTGCAAGCATAATTCATTCCGGAAGAATGCCTTTAATCCAAATCGCTCATAAACTGAAGTGAGGTTTCCCATAGGAAACAATGTAAAGTCGGATGATCCATTCCACAACCCCCAAAATATTAATTAAAAAATAATTTTCAATGGAATTTTATATAGAAATGATTGTCCCAAATATCTGAAACAAGTAACAATGATTAACACACAATATAAAGTAAAAATAAAACAAATTAAGCAGCACTTATGGATCTGCTCCAAGGCAGATTCTGGCCATCAGCTGCTGCTTGGTTGATGCTGTCTGGGCAGCTCTGTTGAATCAGGAGGATCTGTGCTGCTGCCACTCGAGGGCAAAACAGCCTTTTTCCTTTTCCCTCGGCAATGCCTTTCTGGGGGTCTTTCCTGGGTGGTTGGAAATGTTTCTTATCATAACCTGCCTCCATGCAATGAGAGGGGAGAAGAGATGGGCAGGAAGAGAACAGGCTTCATGGTGCCGTACGACAAGGGTGTATATGTATGTGTGTGTGAGTGACAGGAAGATGGGGTCAATCTTCCTACACTTTGAGAAGAGTCCTGGCTGGTGTGAGGGAGACGAGAGGGAGGAGAGGAGGGGGAGGGGATTGTCTGGAAGGAGAATCCGGAGTCCAAGTCTCAGGAATTCCTTCTCTTGAACGACTTTCACTTAATTTACACTTTTTATGCAGCAAGAGAGGAGAACCATCAGCTCCATTATGAGATTTCCCGCACAAGCTCATTGCGTGGTGCTCATCTTGCGGGTTTTCGCTCGTTAACTGAATTAAATTCTTTTAAAACTTTTTGCTCGTCTTGAGAAAACCTCGTGAACCGAGGTACTCACAATCAGAGGTTCCACTGTATAATCAAACATTATAGTTTCCACTTCTTTTGGGGGGTGACTTCAATGTCTGTTGACATTCCTGTCTGTTTTCTGAGATCCTTTTTGACTTCTCCAATTAAGTTGCAGTCCTGAGATGTCCTAGTGGGTCTCCTACTCCAATATTACTGGGTCCAATCCTGCTTTACTTCTTAAGCTCAGTCAATATCAACCAATATCTTCCCTTTCATTTTGTTTTGTTTTTCTAAATGCTAAAAGTAATATGCATTTGGGGGGCTTGTCAGTGAAGCAATTTTCTAGCAGAGAGAAGCCAGACTAGTCCCTCTGGGGTAAACATACCCAGTCCCAAGTCCCTCACCCTGGCCAAGTACAGAGTCCATGTGCACATCAACAGAGACCAAAAATGCTGGGCTGGGGTGAAATTAAGTTTGCTGCCTTTGCAAAATAGAGGACAGAGCCCGGTCCTTCCTTGCTCTTTTCTTTTGGAAAGAGAGAAGTGACTCAGCCAGAAGGCTGAAGAGGACAGGAGCCAGGCAGGCCAAGAACATGAATACTTATGTTTTCCTGTTCTCTTTGGGGCTCTTCTTCTTTTCAAAATCTAAACTTCAGCAGGGATTTAGTGTTTCTCAATCCTCCTGTTTTCCAAACATCTTCCCATCAAGCATTCTGATGGCCAATTGAGACAGAGACAGAGAGAACTTGGGTGTTTCACACAGGGGAATCTTCTTGAGATTCAGGGGTTGTCCTGCGGGAGGAGAGCTGTGTTAGCCTATGATGGCAAAAATTAAGAGGATAAATTTTATTAAAACTCGGACCTTTTAATAAAATTTGTTCTTCAGAAAACTTACTACCAGAGTTCCCGAGTGGTTGCTTTGGATGCTTCTAACATAGAATAAGAAACAATGCAGAAATCAAACCAGAGAAAAGAAGAAGGGAAAAAAGAGCATGGATTACATTTACAGAGAGAAAAGGAGTCACTATTGAGCAAACATGCATCTAATGCTGTAAAATGGGGTGGAAGGGAGATGGCAGGGTATCCTGGGTCAGAATGGACTTAAGAAATTCAGGAAGATGTCTGTGACATCTGATCAAAGATCTGACCCTTTCCTATGACACAGATTAAAAAGGGGGTAGGGTTTCAACTGCACAGATATGGCCCCCACCTTGACTTTTTTGACTGCCCCATAGACTCCCCTCCCCTTCTTTCATGCATGAGTGCAGGTGTGGGTCACCTCCATGCCTGTCTAGACTCTCCATTCTGCCTGGGAGTTCAGGATTCCTCTGCCAGTGTGGTGGGAGGGGGCCAGAGGCGTAGAGGCTACTCTACAGCAGCATTGCACAATCTGACCAACTGATGAGTTGGCCAGAAAAGCATCTATAAGAAGTCCTTGATTTACAAGCTCTCATTTAGCAACCATGCTGTTCTGACAGCACTGAAAAAAGTGACTTATTACCAGTCCTCACACTTACAACCATTGCAGCCTCCCTGCGGTCTCATGATCAAAATTCATGCACTTGATAATCAGCATGTATTTACAATGTTTGCAGCATCCTGGGGTCATGTGATCCCCATTCGTGACTTTTCCAGCCAGCTTCCAACAAGCAAAGGCAACAGAGGAAGCCAGATTTGCTTAACACCCGCATACTTCATCTAACAACCAGGATGATTTGCTTAAGAAACACAGCAAAAAAGGTTGTAAAATTGAGCATGATTCACTTAATGATCACCTTGCTTAGCAATGGAGGTTCCTATCCTAAATGTAGTCATAAGTCAAGGACTACTTGTTTTTCCCTGTCTTGAAGGGCAAGAAAGCCTTTTTCCCAACCTTCCTGAAATGCCCTTTATCAGTCTCCTTCCTAATCTTCCAGGTTTTCCTGAAACTGCTTCCTCCTTTACAGTCGCACCTGCAGGACGCTCTGCCGATCCCCACCATGGAGTTTGCTGAGCTTATCAAGACCACCAAGGTGGATGATGTGGTCCTCTCGTGCCCAGGACTCCAGTCCATCCAAGGGACGCTGGCCATCACCAGCCATCACTTACTTTTTTCATCCCAAGCAGAAGGGTGTGGGGAGCAGAGAACGATGGAGTTGTGGCTTCTGATTCGCAATGTGGACGCCATTGAGAAAAGGTGCAAAGCCTTCCCCATCATTGTTGGACTTCTCATCATGGCTCCTCCCCAATCTTAAGTTGAACCATCTAAGCCAATGTTTCTCACCCTTGGCAACTTTAAGATGTGCGGGCTTCAATTCCCAGAATGCTGGCTAGGGAATTCTGGGAGTTGAAGTCCACACATCTATTCTGTCAAACTTCATTGATTCATCTTCTTGGACAATTAAAAGAATGTTGGCTTGACTGCTTTGCAGAAGAAACCTATTTGCCGATGCAGATTTAAATTTTCTCAGTTGCAGTCTAAACCACATAGGTGGACTGTTCAGCACCATACGAGGGAACTGTGCCCAGGCAAATACTGTACTAATTTACACCCTCAAGTATTATTTCAAGGGTTCTTTCAAATAATAATTTGCACTCAGTGGTGGTGAGATCAGAAGCCAGGATTTGCACATCATAGTCAAAATATTCTGCATTGGCTGGCAGGGGCTGGGGAGGTGGGGAGTGAGTGAAACAAGCGATGTGCTTTTCCACTTCCTACTAACAGATTACACTTGTTCCTGCTAAAGCAACTCTTTGCTCCTGCACTCTTCCAAAGGCAGCCAAATGTGGGTTTTAGAGGTGACTTTTTCTGCAAGATTTGGGGAAAAAACATCCCCTGTCCATGATGTTCAGCCGAGGAGGGCTGCAGAAGAGGTCAGAAGAGACCCGGGGATCCTGCACCTTCCTGGTGCAACACTGCCGAGGCAAAGCGGGGGGTGCTTGCAGCCCCAGAGCAGCCAAGAGCAAGCCGAAAGAGGCAGGGCACTGAAGTTGGCAGCAGATGGTCCCCACCCCAGTGCCCGCTTAGCCTCTGCATCTTGGGCACGGTGCTAACCTTTCTCCTTTCCTTTCTGTGACCCTCAGCATTCAGAACTTAAGCTGGCATCAAAGCGCCTGGACTAACGGCTCCCCGCCAGAGAACAGGTTTGCCTTAACCCCTTTTCAGACCGCAAGCAGGCACGCAAGCAAGCGAGGTGACAGGCTGGCGCTTCATTGGCTCTCGGCTTCCTTCTGCAGCTCACTTGCACAATCAGAGAGGAGGAGGAACCATGTCAGGTTTCCCACCTTTCCAGGTTCCCTTCTATGCTGGCCCCAGACAGGTGGGGAACGATCTTTCAGGTTTCTTGATGTCCTTTTCCTGCCTGCTGGAAAGCGAGGCCAGGACAGTTTGATGGGGTGGGTCAAGAGACTGGAGACAGGCACCAGAATCGGACATCCTTGCCAGAAGGGAGTCCAGAATGTGCCATTATGTGAACTGAGAGAGTATTTTTAAGCATGCACAGAGTGCTTATCCTCTTGGACTTATACATCCATCTCCTTTCCATAAACAGTTGAGATATTGTGTTGTCAAGGAGTACTGGTTGCCCAGTGCCCAAATTTTATCACATGACCATGGGGATGCTACAACAGTTGTTAAATGCATAATCTGGTCATAAATCACTTTTTTCAGTGAGGTTGTAAGTTTGAATGGTTGCTAAACAAATGGCTGTAAGTTGAGGACAACCTGCATAGTTTAAATAGTAGTGAGAAAATAGTAGTGAGGGTGATTTAGGGAAGGTTTGAGGTGGGATCCATTAACCTCCCTTCTGGTCTAAAATCTTGGAAAATAGGGGACCCTAAAAACCTCTTCATCCTTCTGGTGATGTCATCAGAGGGAGAGTCCCCCTTAGAAGATCAGAAGGGCACCAAACGTTGCCCACAGAAGATGCCAAAAATCCTGGGCAGTTCTCAAAGCCATTCTGGCATGAAGACCTGTACATTAGTTTGCCTGAACCAGATTGGTTATTCCGGATGTATTTTATCTGAGTGGAAAAGGATACATAGCACTATAGGTAGTCCTCAAGTTACAACCATTAAATTAACAACCATTCAAAATCATAACAGCACTGAAAAAAGTGACTTATGACCAGTCTTCACATTTATGACTGACACAGTATCCCCATGTTCACATAATCAAAATTTAGATACTTGGTAGCTAGCAAGTATTTATGACATTTGTCATGACCCAAGGTCATGTGATTATCATTTGTGACTTTCTCAGAAGGTTTCCGACAAGTGAAGTCAATGGGAGAAGCCAGATTCACTTAATGACCATGATTCGCTTAACAACTGTGGCAAAAATGGGCATGATTCACTTCATAGCCACCTTGCATAGCAATGGAAATTCTGGTCCTAATTGTAGTTGTAAGTCGAGGACTACTGTAGGTGGCGATAAGAGAACAAGGGAGTGCAAATGAGTTCACACATCTCGTGATATCATCATGGCAATGATGTGAGTGATGTAACCACATCAGTTGCATCGGTCGCATGGCGCGGATGATGCCCAGTGAAGTCATCCTGGCTTTGCTCTTCTCTCTTTCTCGGTTAATGAGATGCTCACTTCCTGCTCATCGGCAGGCTTGTCTTTCGGATTGTGGCCGAGGGCCTGGGAAGTGAGTGCCTCCGTCACCGGTGCCACCCCTTCCTTGCCACAAAGCACGGGGCTCTTTCTGGTTGAAAACTGCCAGAAGCCACCTGTGGCCTCCCGTAAAGCAGCTCATGCGGTCGGTTTTCTCCCTGTTCTCACAGGCTTGCCAGTACCTCTGGCACCATCACTCTCAAGTGCAAAGATCTGAAAATCCTGCAGCTGGAAATCCCTGGAATGGAGGAGTGTCTGAACATTGCCAGTTCCATCGAGGTGAGTTGAACATTTCCTGCTCTTGGCCAAACCCAGCTGCTGCCAGATCACTGAAAGAAAAACAGTCGCTGATCATGTGCAGAGTGCCTGTCCTGCTTAGTTGCAAGGGTGAGGGCTGGATTTCCTCCAACGCTATCCTCAGCCACAAAATCCCCAATTCCATTTTACCCTGGTTTTATATGTTGTGCGAATTCAGCCACTGTTTCATCCAGGATGTGCCCTGACATGCATTTTCTATTTTTAAGAAAATCCATATTGTTCTGCAGTTGTGGGATAGCAACAACTGTTCTGTACCTAGTGGCCCCTGCCCTTGCTCATGCTCCTAGCTATGCAGTTCAGCCCCTTTCTTTGCCATTACAACTGGAACGTGCCCCCCTCCATTTCCTGGGGTTCACTTTGGATAGGAAAGAGAAGGGAAGGTGACCAAAGAAGGGAGGAGGTGGCAGATGGCAGATGGCGCAGAAGCCCTGCAGTGCCTGGTGGTTTGGCCAACCCAACTTCAGCTGTTGCGCTGAGCTCTGGCAAGGCTCTGCTCAGGGCTGCTTCCCCAGTTCCCAGGGGGTGATGGGCCCCAGAAGCCCCAGTTTTTTACACACAGGTAAAAGCAGCACCCTGGGGTAAGACACTGCCACCTGCCTGGGAATGTGGCTGCTGTTGAAAGCCTGCCTGGTCTGAGGACATAGTTGCGCCATTTGGCTGCTTATTGAAATATACGTAGTCACAGACATCAACTTAATAAAGTCCTTGAAGAAGCTGAGAAAAGAACTGCTTTGGTCAAAGAACTGCAGGCAAGGGCTGTGTTCACACAGCCAATTGCAACAAAGGGCCACAACGAGGAGCAACACAATTTAAAAGCAAGGAAAAACAACGCAAAAGTGTATTAAAAACCTGTCATAAAATACTCTCAGCCGAGGTCATCCCACTCATCGGTGCCGTCATGCTTGGGTCCCCCTGCGCGCTGGCAAAGTCAGCCCAAAGTCGGGGCCATCTGATCTCTGGGCGATGACGCCCCACGGGGGGGCTCCCGTGCTGGGTCCCGCCAGGCGACCTTCCCCGGCTGATGGGGCCTGCAAGAGGCCTCCTCTCTGCTGGACCCGAAGAGGAGCGGCCCGGAAGGAAGCCGGCCCCAGGCCGTGCACACGACCGGACGTTCAGCCTTCTGCGGCCCTCGCTTGACGGCACCTTCACCTGACCATGTTTTCAGCTCCTTAATGCTGGTGAAATGCTCGATGGGATGAAACCCACTGAGGTTGCCTTTTCTCAGATGGACCTCAACAGAGGCAGTCCTCGACTTAAGAGCACAACTGGGACCAGCATTTGCATTGCTGAGCAGGTGGTTACTGAGCCATTCCCAGTTTTATGAGCCTTTTTTGCTGCGGCTCGTTAAAAAAATCGCTGCGGTTATTAAGCAAGTCCAGCTTCCCCCACTGACTTTGCCTGTCGGAATCCTGCTGGGAAGGTTGCAAATGGCGATCGCATGACCCCAGGACGCTGCAACTGTTGCAAATGCATGCCAGTTGCCAAGCGCCTGAATGTTGTTCAGGTGACTGTCGGGAGGCTGCCATGCTTCCCTACAGTGGGGGGACCGGTTCTAAGTCACCTTCTTCAGTGATGTCGTAGCTTTGAACAGTCACTAAGCAAAGGTTGTGAGCTGAGGACTTCCTGTAGGGAAAATGAGTGCCTAGGCTTAAGACTCAAAAGGGAGAAAGTCATGCATGCCTGTTCATAAGCACCCATGTTCCCGCAGGCTCTTTCTTCTGTGGAATCGGTGATGATGATGTACCCCTTCTTCTACAGACCTCAAAACATGAAGCTGGGAACTGGGTGGTTGACGCACGTTACTGAACAGTATTACAAGCAGATCTCAAGTGATGTGAGTAGGAAGGCCGATAATCTTCACGAGAAGCAAAGGTCCCTCTCTGAGCATGTGCTGCACATGAGGGAAACTGGTTGACAGAATTGACAGCTGGACCAGGACATTTTGTGGCCTGCTGTCAAGGACATGGCACATTACTGATAACAAGTATCTGTAAAAACA
>JANHZU010002215.1:107219-124724 GCA_032468055.1 Acrochordus granulatus | reverse complement strand
AAACACTCCGCCCGGGCAACGAAGGGGCGGCTTCGTAAGAGGCATTTCAGGGTCCTGGAGTGGCCTGGCCAGTCTCCAGGTCTCGACCCCTGGAAAACCTTTGGAGGGAGGTGAGCGTCCGTGCTGCCCAGCGACAGCCCCAAACCATCACTGCTCTGGAGGGGATCCGCATGCAGGAATGGGCCAACATGCCAGCAGCAACAGTGTGTGCCAACCTTGTGAAGACTTGCAGAGAACGCTTGACCTCTGTCATTGCCAACAAAGGATACATAACAAAGTATTGAGATGAACTTTTGATATTGACCAACTACTTGTTTTCCACCACAGTTTGCCAATAGATTCTTTCCGAATCAGACCATGTGATTGTCTAGATGTGTTTTCACATTTTGTCTCTCAGTTGAGGTGTACCTACGATGACAATTACAGGCCTCTCTCATCTTTTTAAGTGGGAGAACTTGCAAAATTGGTGGCTGACTGAATACTTTTTTGCACCACTGTCTGTTTTACATCTGTGGACTCTTTTCCTTCTCCTATTTTAATTTGTTTTGATAAAGACTTCATGATGAAGTTGAAAGCTCAACAATAACATCAAAAATTAAAGTCCAGATGACAAGACTGAGAAGCCTCCAGGTATGTTGTATTCCTGGATGACTGAGGATTGATAAATGACATTTGTCCCTTATCATGGAATAAAGGTAGTCTTTGACTTACAACCAGTTGCTTCGCAACTGTTGGAAGTTCCAACAGACATACCTGGAGATACTTATGACCCAGATTCAACGTACTGATGGTTGCCCCCCATGGTCACATGACCATACTTTGGGCGCCCAGCAATTGGGCTGCGTTTATGTTTTTCTGCAGCATCCTGCAACCACATGACCGTGTTTTTTGAAAACCGGCAAAATGTGTCCTTAGTGAGCAATCGGCTTGCTGAATGGCTGTGGCGTTCACTTAATGACCACAGATCTGCTTAACAATCAGTCATAAAATCAGCTCAGCCAACCTGCTTTACAACTGTCACAAGTTACAACTGTGATTGGCAGGCTCTACTATAGCTGTAACTCAAGGACTACCTATAAGATAAAAACTCATCCTCAACCTCGATCAGTTGATAGGTGTTCAAAATCAAGACTGCATCCCTGCTCCCATCTAATTTTTCCAAATCGCCATCTTTTTCTCCAGCTTTCAGAGTCGGGTGTTAAATTCAATGCAATTATCTTCCTCCATTTTTTTCCTGTTGTCCACTGATGCCAACAACCCGGGAAATGGGAGTGTGTGGAAAGTGCGAGATGTTGAAGCCTTTGTGGGAGGACAGCCACGTTTGTCTATGGTGGCAAAACTCTGGCAGCGCTTTTCTCACTCACAGAGTTCTTAGAAGGCATCGGAAAATGTGTGAGTCAGGAGAGGCCCTACGCGATTTCTTCTGAACGACTGAAGCAATTCTTCTTGGTCGTGTTTGATGGATTATTTTTGCTGCCCAGAATAGCGAGCATTCGCCTCCCTGGCCATCTTCGTCTTCGGGTGGGGCCCTTTCCTCTGACACAGAGGCTCGGGGCCACTGCCCCTGCCGGCCCCTTCTTTCAGGAAAGCCCCGAAGGCTGCGCAGCCCGGGCGGCGTGTCGCAGGGCTGGGCGCTCTCTTGTGCAACACGGAGCGCCTTGGCCCGCCGCCGCCTCCGCCGTTTCGGTGTGCCCAGGAGTCGCGCTGGCCGAGCTCCTTCCCCCCACACGCGACCAGGCAACGGCTTCCTCCTCGCTGTTGCGCAGAGCCACGTCTCCTCCCCGTCGAGGCTCTGGAAACCAACCAGGTCAGAAGATGTCATCGGCAGGGTGGAAGTTCAGCGAGAACACCCCGGACGGAGGGCCGCCACCCTGCCATCGCCTCCGGATCCTGACCGGGCTTCTCACGGTCTCCCTCCCCCCCCAGACAGGAGCTTGGAGGCTGAGTTCTGTCAATGCGGACTTCGGGGTCTGCCCCAGCTACCCGCCAGTTGTGATCGTACCAGCCGGAGTGGACGATGGAGCCCTGCAGAAGAGCGCCCGGTTCCGCCAGGGGAGGCGATTCCCAGTCCTCAGCTACTATCACAAGAAAAACGGGACGGTGGGTCCAGCTCCTTTCCCGTTCCGCCCTTCTCCCTCAGGCACCCAGTTCCTAAAACCAGCCCTGCGGTTAAGTATAACCGTGTCCTTTCCCTGCCTTTGCCCACCCAACTGCCAGCCCCCCTCTCTCCCCCACAAATCCCCCTTGCGTGCCCCGGTCACTCTTCGCCCGAGTGCAGTGGGGTCTCTTGACTTTGGCAGCCCGATGTCTGGATTTGGCAGCCCTCCATCTCAGCACCGGTGGCCCCAGTCTTCTCCAGCCAGACCCTGGAGGTGCTCAGACACCCCCAGCACTCGTAGCCTCAAACACCTCTGGAGGGCACCAGATAGAAGACAGGGACACCCTCCGGTTGCCGCCTTGACCAGGAGATGCTGGGAACTGAACCAAAAGATCCTCTAGACAAGCCTCCATCGCCCTCACCTGAAGGTCAATCGGTGCAGATGCTTTTGCTAGCCCGCTCAAAAAGAGTTTCAGTATCACAAAGCATGCAGCAAACAAAACCCCACAAAGTCCTGCTTAGGAAGTGAAAATGCAAGAAGTAAATGACTTTACTGTGGTCATTAACCAGCACAATAACATTTCAGAAGCGTGTTTAGTTTACACCACAAGGGAACTTTCTCAATTTCACATTTTCGGACAAATAGTCAGAAACCTAGCAATCATTCAAAATTCACAGTTTTTTGCAACATAGGTTGCCAATACTGTAATTTTAGAAAATATATCATTGAGAAGAGTCTACTTAAAAAAAAAAAGCTGTGTGAAATTTATTTATTTATTCAGCTTGTATGCCACTGATTGCAAAAACTGGGCGTGAGACGAACTTACAAACACAAATGCTTATGTTCAGGAAAGCCAGCCCCAGAATACATTCCATTTCAGGGTGAGCCTTTCCAGAAAGATCAGCCTCAGGGAGCCGCTCATGACACTAAGGGACCCCCAGACTGACCAGTTTGCCCACCCATCCCTCCCTCTCACTCTGATCCATGCATTTTGGCCCTTTGCTGTACAGGTGATGCTCCGCAGCAGCCAGCCCCTCGTGGGACCCAACCGGAAGCGCTGCCGCGAGGATGAGCTGCTCTTGACCGCTGTCCTGGAGGGCGGGGAGCGTGGCTTCATCCTGGACACCAGGTCGCTGCAGGCCGCCAAGCAGGCCCAGGTGATGGGGGGTGGCTTGGAGCACCGAAGCTGCTATGGTGGTTGGAAGAGACTGCACCGGGCGCTGGAGAGGTGAATATCTTGGCCCACTTCTGCCCCAGCCGTCCCTGATGGGAAGGCATCAAAAGGAAGCCCCAGATAGGACGCACTTGAATAGTATGCCAAAAGCACAGCTGAAGTCCCTTCCCCCTGTAAAACAGACTTCAGCTGCCATATTATGACCAGAAAGAAACGGAAAAAATGAGCTCTCATCAATGTTGGCCATTAGTCAGAAGGTGCACTGGGAATAATACATTGATTTTGCTTTGACTTGTGCTCCTGATGCTAAACAGGGTGAACCAGTTTAAAAAGTATTATTTCCCCAATTAAGACAAGGAAGATCTGTGAAAGAATGGTACCGAGGTTAGATTTCTTTCGATCCTGGCTAAGCATCTTACATATTTTCTTCCAATTAGCACTGAAACTTTCCAGAGCCAGAAGATGAGAGCCGAGTCTTTAATATGGTCCCTGATTAAGTATCACATTCTTCTCCATTAGTAAAAACTGCAAAAATTTTGCAAAGTTGCTTAAAAAAGTAACTGGACTTAAATTACAGGATGTTATTGGGGAAAAATTGCAATTCTTTTGCAATTTTTCTTACTTATTGTGACCTGGATTAATGAAGATATTTATAGACATTCTTCTCCGTTGTTAGAAATATTGTGGAAGCAACCAGCCTAATGACCCCCAGTTCTTTGCAAGGTGCTTGAAGGGAAGGGAATCTTCCACAAAATAAATACTTTTTTTGGAGTTAAGTGACTGCCTGGAAAGTAAATTAAAACCCTCTAACCCACACCTGGAACAATCTGGTAGCAATTCTTCTGCAATTCCCTCCCATCACAGATCATACCCTTTTAGCCAGCAAGAGGGTCAGTCACATCCTTCAGTCCAGTGAGGATTCTTGTGCAAGTTCTCACAAGCCCTCAGTCATGCTGGACGCTCAGTAAACAAAAATAAACAGCTGCAGAAATGGAAATGGCAGCCCTGCTTCCTTTTTATTGCTGACCCAGTGGCTGCTGGAAAGGGTTTGCTGTGTCCTTGCAGCGCTGTCCTTCTTCAGGTTGTGCCTGAAACCTGATTGCTAGAATTTTTCCAGCGGGCCACACTAATGGGACATTTGTCCAGCACAGCAGTTGAAAATAAAATGCTGGTCTCACAAAGGAATAGAACATGGACAGAAAATCATTTGTTCTCAGCCGGGGTTTTGCTTTCCGCATCAGTTTCGGAAGCTTAGGTTGGCAGGGGTTAGTAGGTTTTTCTTCAGTAGGTGCTTGTACCTCAGTGTCCTACAAGACTTATTTCATGTATATTCTCCTATCCATGAAGGTGGATGGCTGTGATGGTTCAAAGCAGCCTTCCCCATCTCACTGACCATAACAAACTTTCTCCAGCCAGCCAAGTGCTGGTCCTTCGGAAGGACCCTGGCTGTGAGCTCTTCTCTCTTCTCCTTCCCCCTCCCCGTTTCCAGGGGCCGCTGCCTCCAGGAAAGCTTCGTGAAGCTAGTGGAAGCCTGCAATGACCCTTCTCCGCACATGGACCGCTGGCTCAGCAGGCTGGAAGCCTCAAAGTGGTTGTCCCACGTCAAGGAAGCCTTGAATGCTGCCTGCCTGGCAGCCCAGTGCTTGGAAAGGTAGAGGTGCAGCTCGGGCCTGTGGTTCCCCCCAGGAAGGGTCAGGAGAGGGACCCCCAGGAGCAGCAGCCTGGGCAAGCCACCTCCACGCCCCAGCCCTTTGAGATGGGTGAATTTCAGGAAGGAGCCCTGGAACCAGGAGGTCTGTGTCTTGCCCCAGGGAGGAGGCTTGTGTCCTGGTGCACGGGGCTGAAGGAAAGGACGCCACCTTGTTAGTGACGGCTCTCGCCCAAGTTATCCTGGACCCAGACTGCAGGACACTGAGCGGCTTCCAGGGGCTGCTGGAGCGGGAATGGATACAGGTACCAGCAGGAGGCAGTTCGAAGGGGATTGGCGTGCTGGTGGGGGAGTTCTGGGCGATAAGGGCCATCCTTGCAGGCTGGGGAATCCTGGAGGTGAGAGCCCTCCCTGCGGGCTGAGGAATTCTGGGAGTCGACTTCCAGTTTGCCAAGGCTGGGAAACACCCAACTGGGAAGTCCATCTTGTTCTTTTTACCTCGATACTGTAGCTCCTCGCAGTAATACAGACACAATTTGGAAAGTGAAAGTGATGTAACTAAGCCCAGGCATTGGGTCATGAAGGTGTAAACAGATCTATGCATCTTCCGCAGTGACACTACACAACTCCTCAGGCTCTAGGCAGCGTACAAAATGGAAGAACACAAAATGTGATTTGGGAAGTTAAAGCTCAACCCTGGTTTAGTGCGGTGTGGTAAGACAACCACTGAATACTGTCATTAAGACAGTGCAGGGAGCCTCTGGCACCCCAGATGCAGCCAAAGCACCACTTCCCTTGTCCCATATCTTTAACCCCCTGTAGGAACTGCACTTTAGAAACTTTTGCAGGACCTCAGATCCCGTCTCCATGCCCAGAGCAGCCGGCTGGTGTGCCACACACGTACCTTGGATCGTCAGGAGAAATCATTCATTTCCTACTGATATTTATTGGGGTCTTTGAGTCTTTGGTTCTTGTTCACAGTATTGTCTCCCGCCCTACCCCTTCTCTGGACATTGCTGGTAGAAACTGGAAGCAGCAGAAAGGCCCTTTTCTGCTGCCAGCTGCCAGCCTTTTTGTTCTCCCAGGCGGGGCACCCCTTCCAGCTGCGCTGCACCCACGCCGCCTACGCACACACCCGGCTCAAGCAAGAGGCGCCCACCTTTCTCCTCTTCCTCGACTGCGTCTGGCAACTTGGGCACCAGTTCCCCTTCTCGCTGGCATTCAACGAGCATCTCCTGCTGGCGCTCTTTGAGCACTGCTATGCCTCTCCCTATGGCACGTTCCTGGGCAACAACGAGAAAGAAAGGTGAAGCAGGGCCAGGCCAAGGCGGGGAGGGGAGCAGGTCCCAGGCCTGGGAGGGCAGGGTGACCAAGATAGGCAGCTGAGGGGTCAGACTCCCGTCAAGGGCTGGGCACTGTGCGCCAGAAAAGACTCTGAGTCCAGGCAGGGGAGGATGGCCTTATGCTTCATTTGGCAACTGCAGACACCTCCGGTGAATCTCAGGAATCACGAACGACACCCTAGGCGACCCTCCCACCCTTATAGCTCTCCTTGTGCCTCAAGAAATGACGTGGAAGATAGCGAGCACAGGATCTTGATATCAAGCCATGATGTTCAGGAGAAAATCAGTTCAGGAAAACTGAATGGTTTCACTGGGAGGAAAACTCACAGCAGCGTTTTTGCAGGCAAGAGACAATATTTGAGCATCTTCTGGCTGACAGTTCTTGCGACTTCTCCTACGGGAATGGCCATGATGTGGAGTGTCCATAGAACCTGAGTTCAGAGGTGTCTGCAGCATGTGAGAAAAACGTTCAGATGGCAGCCACAGCCAAGGGATCGAAGCTCCACCTATTGTGTATTACAAATGTGCATTGCACATAAAAAAAAGTTGGAGCTTCAATCATGCCATTGTGGCCACCATAGTGATTTTTTCTAGCTTGATGCTCCAGTTTAAGGCATAGCATTAAATAAAAACAAATCCTGTCCGGCCAGTCTTCCTTGTAGGAAGACTGAATGTAGAAGCCCCATTTAGAAAAAAACAATAACTTTAATTCTGGTTTGCTGATCTATAATTAATGAGGGAGAAAATATTTATACTTCTTTCATGCTGGTGGCTTTTACATCTCCAACAAACCCATTTGAATCAAGACTATACCCACAAGAAGGGAGGGACACCTCAAAGCTACAAGGAAGGAGAAAAGTCTGAAAACATTACATTGCACCTGATCGTGTCAGCCTTCCCTGAACATCCAGCTGTCACTTCTGTGGAGCATTTGTTCCACTCTAACAGATAAACATTATGGTCCTTCTCTAACATAGCTTCCTCCTGGTTGGGTATGATTGGGAAGGCTTGGGACAGGGGTGAAAGCTGGAGGGCCAACCAAGGACTCCAGATGCATATCTCACACTCCACCTTCACCATCAACTGCAGGCTGGAGAATTCCAGTGCAACCCCTCACCATCTCATGATTTTGTGGGTCATCCAGCTTAAGACCGCAAAGGCTCTAGAGCAGTATTTCTCAAACTTGGCCACTCGAAGATATGTGGACTTCAACTCCCAGAACTTCCCAGCCAGAAAGCTGGCTTGGGAATTCTGGGAACCGAAGTCTATACATCTTCAAGCGGTCAAGGTTGAGAAACACTGCTCTAGACTATCGACCCAACGAGGGACTAAAATGCTACTTGCTTCCCCTGCAGGAAGTTATGTGAAGTGACAGAGAAAACTCACTGCCTCTGGCCTTGGATAAACTCTGTGGAGAAGTACCTGAACCCCCTGTACACATACAACCCCCTGGTCATCTGGCCCTCCGTGGAACCACAGAGCGTGATGCTCTGGCAAGGTAGGGGACTACCTGCCACTCCTTCTACCACTGTCCAGAGTTCACACTGTCCAGGGCTCCATGGTCTTTGAACAAAGCACTCGCATGCAAGCGCGTCATAATTTGCATGGAATCAAGCCTTCCAGATTTTAGAGTTTCATAGGCCAACCTTGGCAATATGGGTTGTTCAGGTTCATTAAATTAATTCCAAAGATTTTGAGGATGTAGAGACTGACAGAAATTAGGAGGGCAGGAACATATCAGAACATGGCAGACTGCAGAGCTTTTGTACAGGTAGTCTTCGACTTACGATTGCAATAGGGATTGGAAAATTTGTTGTCAACAAGTGTGATAGTTAAGTAAGACATCATATGAACACAACTTGTGACTTTCCCTACTGGCTTTCCCATTGACTTTGCTTGTCAAAAGATAGCTGGGAAGGTCGCAAATGGTAATCATGGGACCCCAGGACACTGCAACTGTCGTAAATACATGTCAGTTGCCAAGTGTCTGAATTGCAACCATGTGACTGCAGAGATGCTGCATTGTTCTTAAGTGCAGAAAATGGTTGTGACTTTTTTCAGCACCATCATAACTTCAGATGATCACACTAAGTCATGGACTATAATATGCAAGCAACCTTACTAAAACCTAAGTTTCAGCTGCCGGAGCATCAGCAGATTTCCAAATCATGTATGACAAGTGCAAACTAAAACCTCACCCACCTACCCACTTTGTTGCTTATTTCTGTTACGTGCAAAGATACGCAAATCCACTTGCAAGAACCACAACTAGCGATTTCTCTCAGTCTGTTTTCAGAGAGGATTCCCCTTTAAAGCCCCCTATATCCAGAATTTCAGTCCTCTGCTAGATATACTTGTAAACTTGCAGATTTAAAGGATGTGGAAATACTCGACGCTAAAAATGCAAAAAACAGCACTGCCTATTCCATTAGCAGCTTCAGTTCTTTTGTGGAATTATTATTAAAGACTTTGCTGTCCCACCAAATAATTGGGCCTGGAAGCTAAGTGAGCTCTACTGGCTGATATTTTTTAGTATAAAAATAAAATCTGCTGTTTGCAACCTCAGACATTATTTGGATTGCTCAATTGTTGGTTTTAATGTAGATTGCTCAGAGTCACTGCTGTAAGATGGGTAGACATATAAATCAAATAAATGAGGAACTGTAAATTATCACTGCAAGGATATACGAGACAACTGCTTGTCCTTGTAGAAGAGACGGATAACTGACCATCATTCTCCATGCAGGTTTATTTCTCCGCTGGGTCCGTTCATCCCACCATCTGGATGAAGTGTGGGCAGAAATTCAGCAAATAGCGACTAACAGCCAAACATACCCACAACAGTTGCATGGGGCAACATGAACATAACTTGCAACACCCCATTTTTGGATGCAGGATAAAAGATCACCTCAAGAGAGGAGAGCTGAAAACAGAGGGAGAGTTGCCAACAGAGCGCCGAGAGAAATGCAGGCTGTTTCTACAAGTTGAGAGGCATGTTTTCTTAACTGTTACAAATAAAATACAGCTTTTTATACCCATGTTTTAGATCAAGGAAATCCAGAATTCAAGATAAATCTTCTGGACTTTGATTGAGGAGGAGTCTGTATGACAAGCCAGTCTAGGCTAAAATACTGTAGGGTAGGTAGTGTGCATTCATTCAATAGTAGTCACTATTCATGATTTTGTGAAACCCAACTAAGCGTTATAAGCGTTGATAACTCAGGGTTAGGGAGCAGCGAATCATCCCAGGTCCACCTGCTCCCTCTCCCTAACCCAGCTAAAAATCCACAGAGCGCCTTCTGACCAGCCACTGCATTTCGTACAGGAGAAATGAAGCTGAAACATAAACTGTAATACTGGTGGTCCTTGGTGCTCTCTGAGCTTGGTTGTTGTCTTGCAGATGTTTCATTACCCAACTAGGTAACATCATCAGTGCTAGAAAGTTAACATATTTGTAATACATGTTAACACATTTTTTTTCTAAAAAAGCCAGTATCTCCTTTTTTTCACAGAAATCCATCATGATCCCTCCCATTTTGGATTCTTGCCCTACCTGCTGCCATCCCAATCTCTCAAAACAGAAGTTAACCTCTTTTAATGTTGTCTTGGAAGAAGCCCCCAGCCAAGACAGAAGAGCTCCACATGAACCTAGCAATGGGAAAGTCATCTGGATGCTCACATGTAACCATCCTAACTGACAGCCAATGGCTATGTTTGGACAATAAAGTTGACCCAGTCACAAGGTTGATTTGCACAACAGGCTAAACTTTATTAATGCTAATATTGATCAGGTTGATCAATTTCTCTGTTCTGCAAATTTGATTGGTTGATGGTTCAATGTACTGGGCAAACTCAGGTTAACAAAGTAATTATGTGATGTGTGTGAATGCAACCACTAACCACCCCCTTGTCTCTTGTGGGTGACAATCACTCTATTTTGGAGATGCAAACCCAGAATTTTAACCATGTACATTAAAATAAACACATATTCTCTTCTCACACAACAAACTAAACCACAGTAAATAAGCCAGACGAAATGCTACCCATATAACGGCCTGTGATGTAGACCGTCAAATGAAGCTTAACAGAATTTACTTTATTTTATGAACAAAGTTGATGTGTCATAAAATTATGATTTATGCATTGGTGTGCTGTCCATATTCAACCATTCAATGAGCTCAGATTTGTAGTGGGGTAAGCAACACCTTCTCCCTACGTCTTTTACACAACTGCTCATAAGGGGTGTGGTGGTGTGAACAGTTAAGACGCTAGGCTTGTTGGCTGGAAGGTCAGCAGCCTGAGTTCAAGATAGAAGCACTGCCACGCAACAGGGTGAGCTCCTGTAGTCTGCCCAGCCCCTGCCAGCCTAGCAGTTCAAAAGTATGTAAAACTGCAAGAAAAGAAATAGGTACTGCCTTCGATGGGAAGGTAACAGCGTTCTGATGCATAGACATGCCGGCCACATCACCATGGAAGCCTCTTCAGACAACGCTGGCTCTTCAGCTTTGAAATGGAGATGAACATCACCCCCTAGAGTTGGGCACAAGTGGTAGGGGAAACCTTTACCTTTACCCCCCCTCTCCCTGAAATTTTACGAAGTAAAAATGTGACTCTTCCTGATAAAGGACTTCTTTTGATAATAGTGTTTCTTTAGGACTGCACCATCAATTCCCCTCCTAATAATCTCCAAAAGAAATTTGCTTTTTTTTTTTTGCAACCTAATGTAGAAAGAAATGTTGTATGGGAGCTTGTCTGTCCACCAGCATGGTACCCTCAAAAATGGAAAGAACTGGACCAAATTTGGTACAGGGAGAGAAGGTGACAAAGGACCAACTTAAATAGGCTGGATCTGAGGAGACCCTCCTGAAAAATCCCCAATGTTTTCTGATCAAGGAGCCATTGTTCAGAAAGCTGCCAACTCCTCCACTCTATGTCCCTCCTTCCCAGTCAATGACTAAGAGCAGAGCTGAGACAGCCAACCTGTACTTCCCAGCATCCAATACAAAGGGAGACAGGAACCACACGCCTACGCAAACACAATGTTATAGGTAGTCTTCAACTTACAACCATTCATTTAGCAACAATTCAAGGTTGAAAACTGAAAAAATTGACTTATGACTGGTCCTCGCACTTATGACCATCGCAAAATCCCAGTCACATGATAAAAATTTGTGCACTTGGCAACAGGATGTAATGAAAACAGTTGCAGCATCCTGGGGTCATGTGATCCCCATTTGCAACTTTCCAGGCCAGCTTCCAATAAGCAAAATCAATGGGGAAGCTGGATTCACTTAATGGCCATATGATTCACTTAACAACTTCAGTAATTCACTTAACAAACATGGCAAAAAAGGTCATCAAATCAGGTACAACTCATTTAACAATTACATTGTTTAGCAACAGAAATTCTGGTCCCAATTGTGGTTTTAAGTCAAGGACTATCTGTCCTTCATTTCACAGAAGAAAATACAGATGCTATGGCAAGGGAGACCATGAAGAATTCCAAAAATCAGGATGTACAGGTGTTCCCTAGCTGGTTTCATAATAACTGTATATTTGGGTTGCCAATTTCATTAAAGATCCCCACCTCAAGATTCTTTTCCTGCTCAGATGCTACCAATTCAGGCCTCATCAGAAAGCGAATTTTGCTTCAACTTTGTCCTTGGAATGGCATTGCTCATTTACGGCTCATTCATCTGGTTTGGGGAGAGCCTGTTAGAGCAAGTTGCCTTTAATACCCTAAACATTTTTACCTGATCAACAAACCAAAGCATCTCACTGCTCCTCTATTCTTGTCCGCCTTCTACAGATTATTGAGAAAACATGGATCTACAATGCCATGAGAGACCATCCATGAGAGAAATAGCATCTATTTCTCAGTATTTCTTGAAGATGTTGCCAAGGTTGAGAAATGTTGTTCTATTCCAATAACCTAGAATTACCTTTTCCCTTCTCTTTTTGGGAGGGCTTGGACTAAATTCTACAAGTAAAACAAGAACAGGACTGGGCTTTCCCCATATGTTTATCAAAACTTTGGCCAGATTGAAGATTTTATACAGACTGGTGAAGCAAGACTACTGCTGTCCCTTCCAGCCATCTTACCAAAATTGCAGGATCTGAAGTCGGAATTCATGAAAATGAAGCACAGGTTCTTCTACACCTGACAATAATTTAATCCAATGATAACCCTAATCCTAACTTGGGCTTTACTTAACAAAACCACCAATATGGAACCCTCAATTATAATGCTGAATTCTGAACCCAACATAAACCATACACACAATGGAAATGGCATAAAAATTAGTAATCTGATTGGTCATAAAAATTGGCATAAAAATTCGTAATCTCAATGGCCTAGCTAACAAATTCATACATGTTTGTGAAGGAAGAATTTATTATCCCTGTAATTCTCACATTCATAAATATGGTAACTGGAGCTGTTCTGAGAATGTGCAAGGAGAGAGGTTCTCCCAGAGAATCAGCAGCTGCAACATGTCACCCTCCACTTCAGTTTGACTTTTGCCCTTAAGAGTTGCTCAGGAGCAAGCAGGATTTCGGCCCTGCTGGAATTGCAAAGACTGAAGAGGGATGTGGAAGCAGCCAGCTCAAGCTTCGAACTCAAATTCAAAGTACTGGGGGTCAAAATAATGGATGCGGACATAGCCATCTTCTCCGCCACTGCTGTAACTGGAAGCAGAAGACAGAAGAAGAGGAGTGAAATTCCCAGGACTCCTGATCCCAGCTTTGGTGAAACTAAAGAGGTAGAAGTATGTGACTCTTACCTCTTCCCATCAGGGTGGAAAGCAACACTGTTAATTGGCCCAAAATGACCCTTGACTCTTCCAAACTCTTCTTCGACGCCCAGGTGGAAAAATCTAGATGCAAAGAGATGGCCACCATTAGAAAACAACACTGGGCAGCAAGGATAGCTCTCAGTGTAATTCATTCACGCAGTGACAGCCTTACACTTTTTGAAACTGCAATGGGTTTCACAGGAACTCAGTAAAGGAGGCTGAATCAGTGCCATATCTCATAACTAGAGGTCAAAACAGGCTCACCTGGCCTCAAACTTTCCAATTCTGGTGGAAGTAGTTGTCACATCCATGGCTTCTTGTCCACCTCCCAAGACCACCTGCCAGAAGAAATGTTTAGGAACAAGATTCTGTTTAGCAGATCTGTTTATTGCCATAGCTTAAGATGTGGTGCCTTATTTGGCTACTCAAAGGAAAACTGGCTCTGTTTTGATATTCCATGCCAACCTGAACAAAGGAATAAACCCTCTAAACACTAAATCATTTGCGAGAACCCAAACTGTATGGACATAGGACCTTTAGCTAAGCAATTCCCACATTTGCTGAACTCAGAGCGCTGTCATGATCTCTCAGTGCCAGTTTGGTCTAGTGGTTAAGGTTCCAGGCTAAAAACTGGAAGACTGGGAGTTCTAATCTCGCTTTAGCCATAAAAACCAGTTGGATGACTTTGGGCCAGTCATCAGGAGGCTTTGAATTCTAGTCCTGCCTCAGGCATGAAAGCTAGCTGGATGACTTTGGGCCAGTCATCCTCTCTCAGCTCAACTCACCTCACAGGGTTTTTGTTGTGGGACAAATAGGAAGAGGAAAAAGTTTGCTGCTTTGAGTTATTTATAAAAATAATAAAGGCAGGAAAGAAATAAAAATCAAGCAGGCCCCAGATGGGCTTTCAAAGAGAAGCAAAGCATTCAGAATCTAACACATGAATGGACACTTCCATCTTACTAACAAACTGTCTTTGTGAAGAACCTGCAAAACCACACAACAACAACACAATTCTCACCATGAGGGGACACCACAGAAGGAAATTCCAGCGGGAAAAACCCCCAATCCCTTGCCCACCAACATACGTGATCAAAGATGGGGGAAAGGGCTGCAGAGTTCACCGGCCGTTCTGTTCGGAAAGTCTTTAGGTGGTCAAGATTTGTGGAGTCAAAGAGCTGCAAGAGAAATAGTTTAATTAACTTTTCAATGTTGAATTTTAATCAATTTTCCCCTTTTTAAATTTTATTCACTATTTTTACATTTTAACAAGAGTCCTTCTGAGAGAGAGATGGGCAGTTTCTAAATTTGTAATAAAATAAAAAATAGACCTATGAGGGGGGTTTTGCACTGTTAGACTTGCTGAACTTCCCCAGTATCATCTGGAAATGCCAATTACAGCCTCAATCCCAAGCGGCGCAGCACAGCACAGCCACTTCCAAGACATGCCAGTCCTGTGAACAGCAGTTGTCCCAACAAAACTGTGCTTGGAAGCTGAACATGGCAATGAGAATAATCCTGGAAAATCCAAAACAGAAACAAAACCAAACTCTTCCTGAGTTCTGGGGCATCAGCAGAGAAAGGTTAGATATTGAGGCTTTGGACTGCTACGATCAAAGAAGAAAATAATGATCTGATTGGGCTTAGAGCTGGAAGTTATCTCAAAATGTGCAAGAGGAAGAGCTAACTTTTCTAAGCAGCATCTCTTCCTGGGATTAATTGAAAAAGGCAGGTCAGCCACAGGGCACCGCCCTTTGCCAGCAAGCAGCAAAAGGAAGAGAGACGCACCTTGGCAGTGTTATCCTTGGAGGCAGTGACGAACATGGTCATGTCTCTGGAAGTCTGGATATCATTGATCTGCTTTGTGTGCTCTTTGATGTTTGTGAGGACCTCCCCTGACTAGGAGAGAAGAAGAAAGTGAGCACTGGAGAGAAGGAAACACATTGCCACATTACTCCAAGCATCTAGTGGTTAAGGTACCACACTAGAAACCAGGAGAGGGTGAGTTCTGGTTTTGCTTTAAACACGAAAGCCAGCTGGGTGACTTTGGGCCAAGCACACTCTTTCAGTTCAGCCCACTTCACAGGGTTATTATTGTGGGGAAAATAGGAGAAGGAAGTTGTGCTAAACATGTTCACTGCCTTAAGTTGTTTATAAAAATAATAAAGGTGGGATATGAAACAAATAGGAATATATGAATATGATAACAATCATAATGTCACATACAGATTATTTTGAAGGATCAAAGTAGCTGATTGTATTATTTCAGTCCTCCTTAGAACCATCCAGTCAGGAAGGACCACCAAAGGGACATGGTCTGAGGTCACATGAAATCACCATCTTGATGCTAAACTAAACAGGACTTCTAACGAGAGGCCCTCTAAGAATTCTAAGTTTAGCCCTTGAATATCACACTGGATGAATATCCTCTAAGATATCTAGACAAAAAAAAATGCTGATAGGATTGCCATCCCCTTTTTGAAGAACACAGAAGATTCAGCTGAGACAATGCCATCTAGCTTAAGGCAATAAAAGGTAAATCAAGTCAAACTTTTAGTTATTATTCTCCAGCAGCTCTTTTGGGTGTTCCCAAGAGTAGCACTGGAGATAGAAGGTAGCAACAATGGAGAAAAGAAAGAAGAAAATACCAGCTGCAAATGGGGACGAGGAGAAATAATTCAATGACACCTAACTTCTTTTGAACAATTTATTCTTCACAGGGCTTTCTTAACAAAGTAGTATCAAAGTCCTGTTTGAACTTGAAAATGCTCTTCCACCATGAAGTTTGTATAACCAAAACATGGGTAGTCCAGAGGAGTTATGTCTCCCTTGGTTGGCTGGATTCATCAGCCAGGAATCTAGAGGTGGGGGGATAAGATGGCTGTTGTTACCCATGAGTCAATAAGGGCTTTCCAAGGCTCTGCTCATAACCAGACTCTCTGGTTAAAGTTGGACTTTAAGAAACAGATGGTTTTGTTGTTAGTGTGCTGCCCTCTCTGCTACCTAACACCATCCCTGCTTGATCTGCTGGATTCCACAACCAGAAACCCCAAGACTTCTTGGGAATTTAAATTTGCTGCCTGATGATAGCTGCCTGATGATGAGCTGTCCAGGGCAGCTCAGGAGATCATGACCTCCACTGACCCATTCCTGTCAGAGAAGACCTGATGCATTCTGGTGGTTGCACTCTAGGTCTGTCTTTTGTCTATGGGTATAGGTACAGCTGGTCTAGAATGCTGTGGCAATGGCAGTAATCGGCATGCCTTGGTATGCACATGTGATACCGTTGCTTCACAAGTTGCCTTGTTTGCCTGTAAGCTTCCAGGCCACCAGAAGATTTAAGGGGTCATCACAGATAATACCTTTAATAGCACAGAGCAAGAGACCACCTGCCTCCTATGATTTCTGTCTGATCAGACAGAATTGGTGAACCTCAGGTCCCCTTGATCAAACAATGCCATCTATTGGACGCAGAAAGCACACTTTCTCTGTTGTGGTGGCTGTTCTTTGGAATAATATTCCCACAAAGAAATGTTTGACTATCAACCTGTTGATGTTCCAAAAGTGCTTGAAAATGATTCTGGATTCTCGGGCCTTGGGATAGGGTCGCTATGATGCCCCACTTTTTTGTATTTATTATAGGGAGAATGTTTATCTAGACACATAAGATTTTCTTCTTATTGTTTTCTATTGCTTAATATAAACTGCCCAAAATAATTCTGAAGTTGGGCAGCCTTTGAATCTCATTAATCAATTAATGACCAGGTGAGAATCTGGCTACAAGAGTAAATAAATTGGAATACTGAAAGCACACTGACAAAAATATATGATAGTGAAGACAAATGCTGATCTAGCCAGCTGAGGCTGGTTACCTTCTTGTTGGGACACAAATACTCCTTAACAATCCATACCAACCTTTGCACTGAACTGGTTCAACTCCCCATTCTCATGCCCAACAATGATGAATTCACCAAGGGGACCCCAAACCGCACTGGTAATTTTGGACTCACTGCAAGGGATCTTCATATAAGGTTCATTGTCCTCTGATGATAAAAGGAAACAAAGCAGATTCAGTAACACCAACCTTGAGGAAGGCTAACTGACCAGCTTAACCGTGATTCTAAACTACAGCTGAAGATCTCACCAAGCTGGCTGGAGTCTCGAAGGTCGAAGAAGCTCACAAAACATTGGTAGCCCATTTGCTTATCTGTGGAAAACATGATGATGTTCCCTCCAAAGTCAAAGCCACAAGTCCTCACAGCTGAGTTGGTCTTGACCAAAGCAAGTTGCTTTCCTAAATAGGAAGTGGAACACAAACAATAAGTACACCCTGGTCCCTCAAACTCAGAATTATCTCCTCCAAGGGTCTAAACCAGGGGTCGGGAACCTATGGCTCGCGAGCCAGATGTGGCTCTTTTGATGGCTGCATCTGGCTCGCAGACAAATCTTT
>JANHZU010002215.1:79778-107119 GCA_032468055.1 Acrochordus granulatus | reverse complement strand
GCTCTCACGGAATTACATTTAAAAATATGTGGTGTTTATGGCTCTCTCAGCCAAAAAGGTTCCCGACCCCTGGTCTAAACCCTCAGGTATGCAGAAAGTGTTGACACACAACATACATATCCTAGATAGCTACAGATATAACAGATGTAGAAGCACAACTTCCAAAATATTAACTTAGAGCGGCTTTTTAGTTGCTTAGCATAATGTACAAGGCCAGCTTCTTTCGGTTTGTTCATGGTTCATCATTATGTGAATCCTGGAAATGAGTTTCACTTCCATAATCAGATTGAGATATGTATCCAGCCTGAAAGAGATTCTTCATTTCTGCTACCAGAGTCACTTCGGATTAGAAAATGTGTAATCTAAATAATGAGGCCACATGCCTTTAAAAGTACTTTGCTTTCCTCATCACCAGATAGTTCTTCACCCTAGCTACCAACCAACTGTATGTAAAGTCAAAGATAAAGATTGCCTCTGCCAGCCATGGCCGACTCTAGGGGACGGTGCTTATCCGATTCACAGCTGAGGGAGCCACAGTTTGTCCAAAGAAGCCTCCGTGGTCATTTGGCTGGCATGACTATATGCCAAGGTGCACCAAACACCGTTACCTTTTCTACCTAAATTAGGCAGTACTTATTTATCTACTCACATTTTTACATGCTTTCAAACTGCTAGGCTGGCAGGACTGGAGCAAGTAACGGGAGCTCACCATTACGCAGCAGTGCTTGGGTCTCAAACTGCCAAGCTGCCGACCTTCCAACTGACAAGCCCAGCATTTTGACCACTTGGCCACAATGCCCTCTAATTGTATATAAGGGTTCCTTCAAATACATCATAGATTTTTAGATTTAATCTTGCTCCTGAGTGGATTCAGAAATACTTCTAAAAGCTGAGGGTTTGGATCTCAATAGCTCCTTATCCCGTTTAACTGGAAGAGGAGACAAATATTCTTAATATTTTCATCATGAAAACAAAATACACACCTACCCTGAAGTGGTTAAATGCCTTCTTAGCTGATACTTGAAAAAAACACTGGCAGCAGATAAGAAGAGAAAGCACAAGAATAACCAAGAGCTGCAAATATTATATGAACATAAAAGCGAAGAGGGCTATCTTTTTCCCAGTGAGATCAGCATGCTTTTTCCCGCTGGATGCTCAACAGATGTTGATTCAGATAAGTCCACCATCCTCTACTTTGACTTGTAAAATTGTTTGACGTTCACAATGTTTGAACATGAGTCCTAATGTTGATGTGAGTTTCTAGTTGCAAATGATGTATTAACACACAAAGAAAAAGCAGTCAGATTTCATTCTCCTTTATCTTAACATGACATTTTTTGCCCTGCATACTCAGAGCATTCTTACTCCTCCCGATACTGATGTTCACCTGTTTCACAGTCCCAGAGCCGACAGGAGTTGTCTGCTGAGCCAGTCAACACATGTCTTGTGTCCCCTGGAAGAACAGTCAAGGAGCCACACAATATATGTAACAAGAAACATCAGGAGACAGAAATTAGCTGCTGCATGGCTTCAAAATATAAGCCATGCGAACACACACACACACAACTCCTCCTCATGTCTGTAACTTTTAACTGGGCAAAACAATGCACTGTTGGGCAAAACTTTTTTAATCAAAGAACCTCAAATAGGAAACTTACAGAATGCACCCTAAATCCAAGATCCATGGCTCCTGTAGAATTAAAATTTGACAAAGTTTATAAAACATTTTATAACATAAAATGACATAGTACAAAATGTCATAAAACATCTCCTGTGGTCAACTGCTAATGTCTGACTGTGCCATACAGTTCAGCATGGCCTACTTCCAAGGCAGAAAATCTTTGACTATCTCCCTGAATTTTTCAGAACTTTTCAGTACATCAGAAGCTCTGCCATTGATTAAGACATTGAGGAATCTGGTAGGAAAATATCTCTGAATCCATGGGTCTTGGGTTGTCATGTGTGCGTGCGTGCATGACATGGAGATTGGCCCTTCTGTTGTTGTTTACTCAAGACAGAAGGATCACCTCCCATATAAATATGAGCTATGTTGAGACAGGCTTGAAAAAATGTGACCTTGTATACCAAACTGAAGGATACAATCAGCATCCACGCACCAGACTGCACCAGTGTGGCCATTGTAAGTACCAAGTCTCTCGCCATTGACAGAGTACCAAACATTAACAATCTAATTAAAGAAAAATAAGGTAGAATTATTAAAACACAACCAAACTATTAAAACTACTACATAATGGCAATTCCCTGACTAAATTGGACCAATTTATTCATTAGCCAATTATTTATGGACAAGATAAATTGACTTGAATTTAATTACATAATAAGGCAAAGGTTTCCCTGCCAATCACGACTGACTCTAGGGTGTGGTGCTCATCTCCTATTCACAGCTGAGGGAGCCAGCATTTGTTCAGGACACTTCTGTGGTCATGTGGCCGGCATGACTAGACACCAAAGGTGCATGGACACTGTTACCTTTCCCACTAGAGTAGGTGGTATCTATTTATCCACTTGCATTTGCATGCTTTTGAGCCACTAGGTTGGCGGGAGCTGAGGCAGAACAGCAGAAGCTCACCTGCTGCATGGCAGCACCGGGTCTTGAACTTAGGCCACTGACCTTCCAGCTGGCAAGCTGAGCGTCTTAACCACTTGCGCCACCATGCCTCCAATTTGAGGGCTACCTGTACTTTTTTTAATCTTCCTTCCCTCTTACAGATAGTCCTCAACTTGTGACTGTTCAAAATTACAGCAGGTGAGTGAAGAAGAATCATTAATGCAACTAAATTCCATTAACAAACAATTTTCATGAACTCTTGGTTATTGCAATAGTTCTTGTGAAGATTATTCTGAACAAGCCACTCTAACTAGATTTTAAAAGGTTATGATGACCAATATTCATAGAAATACATAGGTTTTAAGCGCTAAGAAATTTTATTGGTTATTATCAAAACCTTTAACTGTGGTTGATACACTCACCCTACAAACAGTTACATTCTTCAACCACATATATTTTTGAACTTCTTTCCAAGACAGCCATATGGTCAGTGCATTATATGAAACTTTCTTTAGGGTGAAAAAGATTTAAAAATTAGGGTGCCCAAAATTCCTTAAAGGCAAAAGATACAGATCTGCTGTGGCATAAAGGAGAATAAAATTCTTTTGTTTGTTTGTTTTGAGCCGATGTTTCTTTTTTAAGGGTAACTTCCAACCTTTTTCAATACAGTTACAAATATAAAACATTACAAAACATTAACATTTTCTTCTGAAATGCAATAGGATACAGTATTTAAATCATCATAAACAGTTTCAATTGTCAAATCCCAAGATTAAAGCCTCATTTCTTTCAGTTTCAAGACAAGCAGCTGATTTTGAAGAATAACTTGCTCATTTTTCTTCCCTTCCACTTCTCTCTCTTACGTATTTGGAGTGCAGGAAGAGATACACCATCAGGGTAAATGGGAAAAACATGTACAAAAGGGTAAACATTCAAGGATAACATACCGGATCTTTTGCTACTGTAAAAAGCAAATCACCTTCCCGGTTATACTTGATCTGAGTAATTGACCTCTCATGGCCTTGCAACAGAATAGGTTTCTGTAAATAAAGATTTTTAAAGATGATGTCAATATTGCTTACTTGCCAGTGACAATGTTAGAAAATATCCTTGTCATTCATAATGCTATGGCTGCTATTTAGCTGTGGAAATCCCAGGAATAATTATCTCTATCAGACAAAAGATGGATAAAATAATAGCATGGTGGGGAACATAAAATAAGGCTTGTAATTCTAGGTGTTGCTTTTAAGGGGTGAAATTCTATTTCTCCTACAAGAGAAATACAAAGAAATAAAATGGAAAGAAGGCTAAATTTAAAGATGAGCTCTTAAATAAATTTATTTCAAGCAGAAAATGTGTAAACGTGCTACATTAAAGCCTGGAGCAGTTCAGAAAAGATAAGGTCTTCCAAGTTTATAAAGGAAAAGCTAAATATTCCTTAAGAGGTTTTAACAACTGAAAAACCAAATTGACCATACTCTGAACTCAGCAGGGTGTACTTCTTAATAAGCCCAGAACTGCAGCTTGAACATAACGAACATCTATTTTCATGCTCATCCTTTCCCCAATTAACAGGAATGAGATGCTCAAAGATGAGCAGGACATTTCTAGCACACAGATGTACAATTTGCACACAATAGTTTATGGCATCTGATGTGATTATTACTTCTTTGAGCTGTTCTAAGAATAAAAACAAATCCAGGAACAGACTATCTTTTAGGCTACCATTATATTAAGTATTTTTTTTACTGCTGGTTTTACTTAGGCAACTTTATTATTTTTATTTTACTGGGGGTTCCTATGAATCGAGGAGGAGCACAGAACAACAATACTTACAATAGTGTCGATTTAGCCCCAGACTGAAACCTTCCTTCTTTTGGGGAATCTCTTCACTCCGGAGGGCCCCGATCCGGCGCACGGAGGAGGCCCGGCGGAGTTCAACGAGACTGACTCCCCCATGGACTCGTGGGACCCTTTTCTACCCCGCTTTATTCTTCGATATTCTTAATAACCTTTTGAGCCAAGAAAAAGCTGCGGGCCGGCTTTCTATCCCAAGGGGAACCTCTCTATGTCAGAACTGACCAACTAGTAAAAATTGCAAAAAAAATTTTTTTTTGCAAAGTTCCTTAAAAAGGAGACTGGACATTAATTGCAAGATGTTATTGGAGACGTCACCTGACCAACTGCTTCACCTAGTTAACCGCTTATTTAGCCGCGTTAAGAGACGCAAACACTCACCATGGCTGCGGGAACAGGCGCCGGCAGCACGAGCGGAAGACACGAAGAACCACTTCCGGCGTGAGGCCGAAGGCATCCCTTCCGGATGAGGCCCTGAAAAGCCTCGAGAAGGGGAAAGGGAAGCGGGTTGGCTATAGTTTCGCTTCCGGTACTATTCAAAGAGCCTCCATAGGCGGGGGAAACGGAGCTTCCTAACACGAGTATAAAGAGTTTAAGAAGAGGAATAATCCTGGTCTGCCCAAGGAAATCTGGTCCTCGCGTAGCGCTTCGATCTCACTGAGCTTCAGCCCCTTTTTATTTTGACAAACCAAGTTGGAAGGAACCGAATCACTGGAGATCGGAAGGATCAGCGTGCACGGGCACGTTTCGTCTTCTTCTTTGCTAGCCGTGACCCCACGCTGGGCCTTCGACGGAAAACCGGAAATTTTAAAAATCTTGAGTGACTGATCCTCTTGGGACGCGAAGGCCGCGACACCCCTGTAGGCGGGGTTTGAATCTTAACATCAGAACTGAGGCTTGAACCACAGAGAGACATGCCTAGAGCAACAACCTCCCTGCGGCTGACGGCTGTTTCCGCTAAGAAGAGGAAATTTGGGGTGCTTTGCGGGACTCTATGGTGTCCCGGTCGCCATGGCGTCCGTGGGTGAGGGAGCCACTTCCAGTGTCCCAGAAATGGGGTGGGGGTCCCCCGAGGGAGCAGTAAGAGGAGAAGTTCCTTTAAAGGGGGGAATATCGATAATTTGATTGCTCCACGCCAGAGGCATCAGGGATTCTAACGTTACATTCCCTGCTGGCTGGGGATGATGAGATCTGTAATTCCGACGCCTGCGGACGCCTGCAGGCTGGGGCGAGTCCGCTCTTGCCATGTTGCCTCCTCCCCGGAGGAATTATGGCTGAATGTATTGTCCTCTTCCCCCCACAAAGGGAGCCCAGCATTGCTTTAAAGTATTGGGACTGAGGGGCCTTCTAGACATGGGGAAGAGACACTGGCTCCGGGTCGGCAAAGGCCTTTTGGACTGGTGTGAAGGTAGAGGCGCAAAGAGGCAGGGAAGAAAGCTCAGCTGAGTTGAAGGGACCTCGGAGGCCATCTCGCCGAACCCTGCTCAAGCAATCTGGACCTTTTCCAGCAAGGCCAAAGGTTCAGCTTGAGGCCTTGTGTGTGCACAGCAAGTGTTTTGCTCCAGAGCTTCAGTTCAGAGGTTTCTTGAGGTTGGGGGTCACATTTCCCAGCTCTGATTTGATTTGCATTTGATTACTGGTCTCTGGATGGTTGGCACAGCTGCTCATCAGTTCAGCTGGCAATTGCGGAGGATTATTAAGTGCTGCAAATCATTTTTCATTGATTTTTTTGAGGTACTGTGGCAGTCCACAAAATTTAACAATGCAGCCCTTGATTCCTCATTTAAGAATGTCTGTTTCTGTATTGCTTGCTGCTTGACTTTAGGAGTAAGTAAAACTTAGATTACAGATAGTCCTTGACATATGACTGTAATGGAGCCTCCCCAGTTGTAAAATAGGTTGGTCACATGACTGACCTGATTTTATGACTTTTGAAGCACCTAGGTAGGTCCATTGCAACTTCAAACAGTCACTAAGCAATCAATTGTAAGTTAAGGATGGCCTATAATAGGACTTAATGCTAAGCAAGATGCAATTTGTTTAATGCATCTTAAAATCTGTAAAGCATCAATATATTTACATTGAAAAAGAAGGGAAAGATCAATTATGTTACTCATTGATTAGCCACCATTTTTCTTAAATCTCTGAGTACAGTTGTAATGAATTAACAACTCTGGCTTTGAGCACTTCATTAACACAATTTGTCTATGGGGTGTTGTCTTCTTACAGGTGAAGTTGCAGCTTTGATTTTGGTAGCAATTCTATGGGGAACAACAAATCCATTTTTGAAAAGAGGAACTGAGGGTTTGGAGAAAGTAAAGAGAGAAAACAGACCTCAGCAGATGCTGGCAGAAATGAAGTTCCTTTGTCTGAACTACAAGGTATTGCCATTTTACAAAGCCTCTTCACGCTGCTTTTTCTAGAGTAGGGTTTCCCAACCTTGGCAACTTTAAGACATGTGGACTTCAACTCCCAGAATTCCACGTGTCTTAAAATTGCCAACATTGGGAAACCTTTTTCTGGAGTGTGCAAAATATTCCATCATGGAATCCAACACTAGTCTAAACTCAGAACAGAGCCATTGTCTCTTTACGCCCATGAAACAGACTCAAAATTTCCCACTGACCCAAAAAGCAAGTAATCTCTGGTTACGTCTGGGAGAAAGCAAGAATAGTTGGGAAATGAAAGGGAAATTAGTCTAAAACTGAGTTGATATTTTAAAATCTTACATTACACTGTATTAAGCTACTAGTATCAATTTGATTCTATTTTTCTTTGTTAATATTCTTCTAATGATGAACAGATTTCAATTAACTGCTGCTAAATGTCAGAGAAGTTTATAGCATTTTGATTACAGTATTCAGTAGTTTTCTCAATGGAGAGGTCGTTACTTGGGTCTTGGTTTCTTTTTCTCTTCTCTATAATTCAGAATATTTGAGAGAGATAATGTCCATTTTCTTCTCAATTAGAAAGCTGTTCAAAAAACCAGTAGTCAGCAGTAATTTTTTTAAAATTATCTAATTGAAGCAATGTTTTAAACCAGGAAGATGTTTCAAAGAAGAAACAACTGGAACACCAGGGACTGCATTACCGTATCTGATCAGAAATGTGTTTAAATCAAGTAGTCCTGCAGCTCTCACCGTCCAAATAAGTTTTTTTTTCTTTGCAGTACACAGTGCCATTTCTAATAAACCAGTGTGGCTCATTCATCTACTATCTCGCATTAGCATCCACAGGTTGGTCCTTAATTACTGATAGCATGTGTAAGATTTGGGGAGATAATATAGAGTGGAAAGTCTGATCATTGTGGAGGCTTACTCAGATATCTATTGCAGAAAGACATAATTTTAAATCTTAATTCCTGTGACCATATTGCCAAGATGGGAATACTCAGCTCTTAATAGATTTCAAAATAGGATTATCTTCATTCCAAAAAATGAGAATTGTGATGCACATTCAAAAGGAGCAGTTATTTAATTACATGATCAGACACTATCTTGATTTCTTTGAGCCATTGGTACCCTCAAGATATATTGATTGCAGCTCCTGAATTCCCACCCAACATGGTTGGAACAGGCCAGTTAAGGAAGTTTTCCCCAAGTGCCTTGATAAATGAGGCCTTCTGAACAGTTGCTGCAGAATCAAGTGGTGGAAGTGACTGCCATTTTTTCAATACTGTTCTATGTGAAAGGTCCCTGCATGTGGAGATGTGCTTCTGGAAAGCAGAATTTGAATTACTCTCCAGCTATGTACCAGCCAAACGATAACCTCCAGGGGGATATCTAGTCTGGGGAGTTTTCTATCTGACTAGGGTGGAACAGCAGAAGGCGGAATAGCAGGAGGGAGGGACTGCATTCCATAGGACCAAGAGACAGCGAAGTTTGGTTGGGAGGAAGAGGGTCAACTCTTCTCTTCCCACAAAGTTTAGATAATTTTCAAGAGTATATCTGTAATAATCCAAGTAGTTGCTTCAGCTGGCAAGTTTTCTCTGTATAGTTGAGGAACAATAAAAGCAATGACTTAGAAGTAACTCTTTCTTGGATTTTGAAGCCTAACATTTATCTCAATTGTTTTTGTTTGTCTTGATCATATTGTTCTACCTTAAATGTTCCACTTTCCATTTCAGACCTAACCTTGGCTGTGCCTCTTTGCAATTCCTTGGCCCTGGTCTTCACAATGGCAACTGGGAAAGTTCTTGGAGAAAACATAGGTGGCACAAGTAGGTCAGAGGCAAATTCTGTCCTCCTTTTTCTTGTTGCTTTATATTTACCAAAAAGAAAACATGCTTCATTAATTAAACATTTCGTGTTCCTCCTCCCCAAGAACAAGATTCTTGGCATTTTGTTCCTTGCTTTAATTGATTTTCCACTTTTTCTCTTCTTTAGGGGCTGCTCTGGGAATGATGTTGACAGTCTTGGGCATTGCCATCTGCATAGCTGGGTCTGGACAGAAGAATCCATGAGATGTCTCTGAAGAAGAGAGGAAAGCCTATGGAAGACCAGTCTTATCTGTGCAATTGTTGATTCCATTCTTAAGAGTTGCAGCCTGGCAAGCACTCCTTCATACACTTGGATTCCAGAGGCCCCTGGCTCCCTAGACGTTGTCTTGATTGTTATTGTTAGCCAAACAGGAGCAGAAACTTCGAGGACTTGGGGTTTAATGGAAAGCAATGAGATCAGGAGCCTTTAAACTAGTGCAGGAACATCTCCAAAAGCAACAGGAGATGCCCAGAGAGATCTGATTTAAGAGCAGAAGCAATTGCTACCATCCAAAATAGAAGTTGTACAATGTAAGGAATGAAGGAGCACGTTCTGCCAGGGAAAAGGTTTGCTGGTACCAAGCTTTGGAGATTTTGGATTGCCTACAAGGTACTGCTCACGCTGCTCATACCAGAGCCATACCCGGAGATGCAGTATCAGAAATCTGTTAGGCTTCAAAAGCCATACAGAGTGACTCCATAGTCCTCTAGCCCAATGCTTCTCAACCCTGGCAACATGAAGATGGGTGAACTTCAACTTCTGGAATTCCCCAGCTGGTCTTACTTTTAGGGGATTATGGGAGGTGAACTCCACCCATCTTCAAGCTGCCAAGGTTGAGAAACACTGCTCTAACCATACGGAATGACCTCTCACCAAAAAACTGATACTCTTATGACTCCAAATTTTGTTCCATCTGCCCTTTCAGTGAATAGATCTGATTTCTTGATTGTGTATTATTGTTAAACTTTAAAAATATTTATTACTGTGCTAATTGTTCTGTTTATTTTTACTTTATTCATCCCAAAAACAGAGAATGTGAAACTCATAAAACTTCCAGCATTTTTTCTCACTGGCCATCAACATCACATCTTCCCCAAATGCTTATCCTGAAAGAGGATAAATGGGATTTTGTGATGCCTCTGAAGTGCAGGGCCTGTCTTCCCTCACTTGTCCATGCCTGCTTCTTCCATTACTTAGAATAAGGGATATGATTCACAGGCACTTCTGCACACTAGCAGTGAAACAACCATGGAAGAAGGCAGATAGCAATGGAAAAAATTGATTTTGCAGTCTAACCTTCTGCTTAACTCACTTTCTTTGGCGAGCAAACCTAGTTATTAGTTCATTTTTATCCTTTAAAAATATTTTGTACATTTATATAGTATATCTTTGGGTTATCCTGCTGCTCCTTCCTTTTATATATGAATAATGCCAATTTCTTTGTGTAACAAGCCCTTTATCATTTATAAAATCTAAAATCTCACTTAGCATCTTGTTTACCTGATGACATATTGGTGGCCATGAGTTTGTCTCTATGTTAAGCTTGTAACAGTTGTCAGTCCTTGGTCGCCATGCCTGGTTTCTCTTCCCCACCCACTCCACTCCCCAAAATCTTCCCTCAGATAACCATTTCAAATCAGGGAGGCAAAGTTTCGACATTTATTTTAAGAACAAATTCTGTAGACAAAAATTGCACACAACTACCACATATTTGATTCAAGAGGGCTCCCTCTGGCAAACCTTGCTGGGTCCATTTTGTTAGAATCATTTCTCTGATCCAGGAGAGCTTCTCCGAGGTGGTTGCAAGCGAAGCTTCTCTGTCACTTTCTCCTGTTTTTGGAGTGTTTCTGGAGTGTTTCATCATGTCTAGTCTTTTCAATATACTGTACAAGGAATGAAAAAGACAGAATGTTTGTTGACTTCAGAATTATATGAATGTGTAAAGTAGTCCTCAACTTACAACTGGTTGTTTAGTGACCAAAATTGCAGTGGACCTCCCTGGGGATACTCACAACCCAGTTCCAATGGCTGCCCTCACTCACAGTCATGTGACATCATGTTGGGTGCTTGGCAGTCTGCCTGCTTTACAGCTGTTTGCAGTATCCTATGGTTACATGACCACATTTTATGATGGTTTTGCTGAAAACCAGCATTTACCTCCAGTTTTCAGTAAAACCAGCCTATAGCAAACCACTGATTTGCTTAACAATTGCAGCATTTGCTTTATAACTGCGGCATTTGCTTAATGACCACCACAAAAAAAGGTAAAATCAGGTTGGTCACATGGGTGATCTGTTTCACAACCATTACAACTTGCAACTGTGATGGGCTCTTGAGGACCACATATATGCCCAGGGAGTTTTGGGAAGGATTGCTGAAGTGATGTGGAAGCAGAAGGTTGCTTAATTGAGGAAAGTAACTTGCGCTAGAATGCTTTTGTACGAAGTGAATCTATGGCACTTCAACAGAGGAGAATATATTACACACACTCTCTCTCTTCTGTTGAAGAGCCATATATGCTACACACGCTCAGGGTTAAACTGCAAATACAGAGAGCAATTCCCATTCCCTTTTAGCACCGAAGATGTTATCTAGCTGGGTACTGAAATTTCTTGCAGGAAAACAACCATGCTCAGAGAACACCAAAGACTCCACAAACTGCACTTCTTTTAACTTGGCTTGATTTTATGCACGGATTGTTGTATAAACCCTGTTGTTTCTTCTTTTCAGCGCTCTGATTAAAGAATTTCTTAACACAAGTTAATCACTTTCTTGGATGTTCCTCCTTTAGTCTTTGGCATAACTTCCTCTTCCACCGTCTCGGCAGCTTTCTGGGGGGGAAAAGGTACAAGCAGTCATGCGTCTGAGGCAACGAGAGGTGGCTTTTCCGATGGTCAACAATCGGAGGAAAAAGGTTTACTGCTTAAAAGGGAAATCCTCCCCTCTTACCAGGCAGTAAGTTCTGTTATCTCCAGTGAGACTTCTGAGCAGAGAAAGGGAACGTCATGGCATAAGCGAACTACCAAGACGACAAAGGCCGAGGGCAGGAGTTCTTGGCCAGGGGTCCACGAGGGAGATGCAGCCATCAATTGATGAGGCTTAAAACATTTTGCTCTTTAGCCATCCTCCCAGCTCCCCAAAAGACAGTACAGTTTGTCCTCAGTATACAGCCACAGTTGCGACCATAATTTCCTTGCTAAGAAAGGCCGTTGTTGAGTCGTTTTATGACCCTTTTGTCATGGTGGTTCAGTGAATCATGCGGTTGTTAAGCAAGTCCAGCTTCCCCCATTGACTTTGCTGGCTGAGAAGCCTGCAAGTGGCGACCACGTGCCTCTAGGGTGGTGCAACCGTCGTAAACACAGTACGGTACGTGCCGGGTGCCAAGCCTCGGATTTTGATCACGTGGCTGCGGGGATGCTGTGGTCGTGAGCGCATTCTTTCCGGCGCTGTTGTGAATTCAGACAACCGCTGAACGATGACTGTGAGCTGAAGACCACCTGCGCAGCAACGCGACAGTCCCGGGGCTGACTCACGGGCAGGGCGCTCGGCGCTCGGGGAGCCTCGCGCGCGGGCCTGGGCGGCGCCGGGGAGGTCCTGGAAGTCCTTCGGCACCCCCACGGCCACGTGATCAAAATCCAAGGCCTGGAAGCCTGTGGGAGCTCCCAGCATCCACCGCGACCCTTGAGGCGGGCTGCAAGGTGCGCGGCTGAGGAATTCTGGGGGTTGAAGTCCACACATCCCGAAGTGCCGAGGTTGGACGGACAGCCGGCCCTGGGGGGCCGCGCTGCTTGCGCAGACAGGGAGGCTAGCGCGCGTGCGCGGAGGGAGAGCCTCCTACCTGGTCCACGGGAAACTCGACCTGCGTGTCTTCATCTTCCCCGATTTCCTGCGCGTCCGCCGTCTCCTGCCTTGCCCCTTTCACTGTATAAACGCTTCCATCCTCTGAAGGAAAAACAGCATGCGGCGCAATGCGACGCCCCCGGGGAACACTGTGCGCCCCCCGCTTCCTGCCTAGGGGGCGGCTGCCGCCCGAAAGCCTCCGGGTGCGGCCACAAATCAGCTTTGGTGCTGATTTTTATTATTATTTATTATTATTTTATTATTATTTATTTAATAAATCAATCCACCACCCAACTCACTACAAGCAACTCTGGCTGCTCACAATAAAATGCCCGTAGAAAAATATACAATGGCATAATAAATACCAAAATAAAAGATGAGAGATAAAAGATGAACAAGATGAAGGGGACTCAAGGAGGTGAAACCATCAATCAAGCAGTTACCTCCTAGGTGGCAACACAGTTACCCGGTCCCCAAACCAACCCACAAAGCCATGTCCTCAGACCTTTTCAGAAGGATGGGGACTGATCTCATCTTGGGTGGAATGATGTTCCAAAGAGTGGGCACCACGGCAGAAAAGGTCCGTCTTCTGGACCCCCCAGCCAAAATTCCCTGGCTGATGGGATCCAAAGCATGCCCTCACTGCCAGCATGGGTGGGTCAGGCTGAACCCAGTGGGGAGAGGCAGTCCCTTAAGTCCATCCTTCCAATATCCTTGTTGAAGCCACGTGTGGGCACTCCCATTGGTCACCAGGGTTGGTGAGGGCATCCTTGCCTGGCCTGATACCTCCAGAGGCAAAGCATGCAGTTTGGCTGAATTCATAGGTAGCATGGCCAAAATCGTTCACTCTCACCATAACATCCTCACTCGTTACAGATTAAATGATCTGGTGCATGCTCTGTCTCTCACACCCACATACATACCCATACTTTCAATTTCCACTTATTTTTACCTTGGACAGAATAGTTGCTGGAGATCTGGCTAACTTGCCTGACCAGGCTTGACTTAGCATGAAAGATGGATGTCACTTTGTCTTGGTGAGGATATTTCTTGGTTGGTTTGGACTCAGAAGAATGTGGGCTGTTTCCTGTTGGCACAATCCCTGTGGAACGCACCCGGCGAAGATTTAGCTGGAAGGTCAAGAATGTTCATCAGGGCCATTCAGATGGCCAGTTCAATCACCATCATCAATCATCAGCAACATCTTCTATTTCCCTCCTCTCAAAGTTGCCTCATGCCCCACCCCTGTGCAAAAAAAATGAATTTCTGCAGAAAAGATCCCGTGATTCTCCTGGTTTTAGATCAGTAGCAACTGGGAAAGTGGGGATTTTCAGGCACACTCATCACTGTGAAATTTCAACTGGTACCAGCTCCAGCCAGGTCAGGAATGATGACAAAGATCCAACCATAATCAAATGGGCAGCTGATTCCCTGCTGATTCTCAGGCAGGGATGTCCAACCTTGGCAACTTTAAGATGCGTGCACTTCAGTTCCAGCATGAGGAATTCTGCGAGTTAAAGCCACACATCTTAAAGTTGCCAAGTTGGACAACCCTGCTCTAGGGAAACCCTTAAGACAGGATCTGACTCAGCTCTGGCAACATTTGGGATCCACAGGATTTTAAGACACACTTCCCTAAATCAAATATGTTGAATTCCCAAGACCTAAAGAAGCATGTCTTTGATTTCTACAAGACTCCATGGTTTAGTCGCCAAGAGCTGATGGAAACTCATAACTATTATCATATTTCTCCTAATATTCCATCAAAACTTACCTCACCAGAAACTCAAACTTAATAAAAGTCTTACAAAGTCTCACTAAAAATGAAACACCAGTTTCCATATTTACAAAAACAAGAGCAGATTCATTTGATCAAGGAGGGAGTACAATTATTTTTATAAGACTAGAAACCTTTTACAGGTTTGTTGCTGTAAAAGCTAAATAAAAATGAACTGCTGATTTCAGGATTCATTGATTAAAAAGGTTCGTTTATAGGAAGAAGGGAACTTTGAAATGCAGTATGGGAGGGTGAAGATGGCAATTACTATGTTTGTAACAGCTGCAAAGACAATTGGAAATCACTTCCTTGGGTATCTTCCTTTTCTGCTTTTTTATTCTTCACCTTTTCTTTTATCTTTACATAATCTTTTTCTATTTCTTCTTCTAAGTTTCTGTAGTTTTTTAAATCTTCATGAAATACCTCTTAATAAAATTATTAGAAGAAAAAAAGGAGCATTAAGACATTTTGAAACCTAAAGGGCAGTTGTGGCTACATGATCAAAGCTCTACCTACTTTTTGGTGTATTGTACATTAAAAAGGAAAAAACATTGATTGGGCAATTGTGGCTGCCATCCTTTTTTGACACACACAAACTCCTGCAGCTACCCTTGCTGATTACAAGTTGAACACATATCGGTGCCATAAAGCTGTAAAATGGGTAGAAGGATTTCAGGCTGTGTTGATAAAAGCCCACTTTAGAAGTGTCAGAAAACAGTATTTCACTTTATTCCATACCAGTCAGCTGAAGGTCTTAAGATGCAGGTAGGGCAATCTTGTCAAACTTTGCTCAGGCTTTCCAGTATACATAAGTTGGCCATAATATTCATGAGTTTAGCACCAAGCCATTTATTGTGGAGAAAACACAATATATTCCAAAAAATGAAAGTACGTGATTGCAGAGACCCCAATGTTTTATGTATACACAACAGGGATGTCCAACCTTGGCAGCTTTAAGATGTGTGGATTTCAACTATAGCTGGCTTGATGAAATTCACACATCTTAAAGTTGCCAAGGTTGGAGACACCAGATATACCAGATAAGGTGTAGTTTAGAGGTATTTGACCTTATAAAATCCCTCTTCCGGTCAACATGAAACTTTAACAACCCTGAATATTTTAATTTAATGGCAGACTAAAACTTCCAAACTTGCTGCTTCTCTCTACCTCTTGTGTTGGCTCAAGGAGCGCCGAGTCCCTGGCTCCATCATGGGAAACCACTGGGAGATCACCAAGCTGAAGAATATAAGTAAATATAAATAACAAAGCAAGTAAATAACAACATAAGATTTTGCTGATTCTGATTCTTTCAACTAAAATTAAAATGGGTAAAACATTAGAAAAATGTTGGTGAAATGGAACAATGTTGTATGCATTTTATTTGCTTTTTTTAAAGAAAAAAATCTGATCAATACCAATTAAGAAACATAGGGTCCACCCAACCCTCTGAAGTCTTCCAATTCATAAAAAAAAATATTTGGTCATGTTATTCTTTTTCTATCTCTTATAAATGTCCACTTAAAGAAAGTTTTCTTTTCTGAACACAGCTAGGTCACTTCTAGGGAATTTTGGAACATGTCATGGGTGTTCTCACCAAATGGCTGCCATGCACACATCTACTGTGGCGCCAGAATGTAATGGAAGCTCACTTCCGCATCAGAATTTACCTGGCACCTGTTCTGAAGACTCCAGGCCACCATTCCTGACTTTCTGGGCCAGTGGATATGTAGTCTCACTTCTGCCCAAACAGATGCAACTCCAGTTTAGTATTTGGGGCCCAGAGGTATTTGTGGTGACGAAGGCTAACAGTTTGCTTTGCAACATGTCCCCATTTTTAACAAAAACATTTAGACAGATAATAAGAGAACTGAGTGTGATATTTTAATTCAGTCCTTGCTAATGAATGCCATGACCATTGGCAGGATGAGAAAGGAGAAGAAAAGGGACCCTCTTCCCTGGGCTCTCACAAGAAGTGGAATGTCTGGTCTCCTAGCAGAATGCTACTGGCTTCGGAAAGGGGAAGGGGAAGGGGAGAGCTACCTGAACAGTATGACTCATCGACAGTTTTCGGGGTGCTTACTCAAGGAACATGCATTTCCCTTGCAACATGACACAGTCACGTACAGCCCATCTGTTTAACCCAGACAGAGCAGAAGTTATTTTTTTAAAAATCTAACAGGAACATTTGCAGATCACACGCCTTCTTCAGACGCAAGGTATCTTTGCTCCTTTTCATGCATTCCTGCCTTAGGAAATCAGCCACTGCAGCTACTTACCTCGTGATTGTGGTTCCTTCTTCTGTTAGCAGGAATGTTTCTATGAGTAGAGAAACAGGAAATTTAGACTCCAAACAGGGCACATGCAGCTTTTTTTCCTGACTCAGTGAGACACCTCATAGTGTCATGGGCAGAAGGAGAAACCTTGAAACATGGGAACAGCTGCTGCTAAGATAACAGTCAGATAACAGAAATCAGAGTCCGGGTCAGAGCTGTAGACTGAGAAAGCATCTCGGACAAGATTCTCCCTCGTTCTCATGAAGATAAAGGAAAAGATGGGGAAATGCATCCACACTCGCAAGGTCCTACAGATGTCACAATAAAAGTAGTCACGATCTACATAGCATTGCTTTCTCAGACTGGTCTACCTTGAAGAGCTGATGCAAGGTGACACCCTCAGAGAACCCAGGTTGTCACCTCCGTGATGTTAATGTTGCCTTTCTCCCTTTTTTCTGTTCCAAGGGACTATAGTCTGCACAAAGGGAGGTGCAATTGCATTTCAGTGGCATAGGTCCAACTGTTTGGATGTCTGCCACTTTGGCGACCATTTAAATCAACCTCACCCCATCTGGCACCCAACCGAGAAAGCTGAATTCAGCAGAAGCACCTCCATTGCCTACCGAAAGGGACGTTGAACAATTTTAGGGGGTACCAGCAGTTCAAAGTAAGGCAATTCTTTGTACTTCTCCAGCCCCACAGCCACATAATAGTCACCGTTCACCAGCTCTTCGCCCCTGGAGATGAGGTCACCATTCAGCTTGCAGAGCCTGGCCGGGGGGAGACCAAAGCAGACAGAAGTTCATGAAAAGTGGAATGAACTTAAGGAAGGAACATGCAATGCAGTGTTTCTCACCCTTGGGAACTGTAAGATGTATGGACTTCAAATCCCAGAATTCCCCAGCCAGCATGGGAGTTGTTGTCCATACATCTTAAAGTTCCCAAGGTTGGTAAGCTGCTCTGAAGAACATGGGGCCAGCATCCATGAAAATATGTACAAGCTTGCAGACAGTGCCAAGAAAAAATTCTCTATTTCCTATCATTCTGAACTAAAATATGAAGCACAATAATTATTAGCCTTCAGATGTACAAGATGCAGCCTAAAATGATGGAAGTTTGAATGGGCATTCAAACTTTAAGCTGAACTTTGCACCCCAATTCTATGTATATTTTACTGAGTTATTTCAAAATGGTTGTATGCCAAATACACCCTTACCCTGATTGTTGAATTTACCCATTTCTGCAGTGACCCACTACATTAAACTGTATACTGGGTTCACCAAGCCTTGAAACAAAAATCAACCAAAATGAACACTAGACAAGTTTACCATGTGGATTTTATCTGGCCAGGTTAAACCTGTGTGAAAATATGGCCAGAGAATCATCACGGCTGTAATGTCTTCTACATTTTTCTTCCCATTTAAGTACTGAAGAGGGGAAAAGGAAAAAGCTCATTGGCAAACTAAACCAAATGACTACTCTGTTCTGTATTCTGCAAATGGATATAGCTCCCACATCCACCATAATGCAAAACCTGGTTAAGTGAGCCTCCACTTTTGGTAACTTCTGCTTCTGGTGGCACCAGTGAGTTTGTCCCCTGCTAAGCCAGACTTCTGGCATAATATGAAGCCATTGTTTGGCTTGGTTTGTTTGGGCTCAGCTTTTTGTGGGAACAGGCATGTTGCTAAAGCCCAACTGATTCTAGGAGCTCCTGCTCTGGTGATGGGCTTTAGGGGGAGCCAGGATAGACCTGGGCTGGAGAGGTCCAACTTGCTGCATTCATCTCACCTAAGACTGTATGCCTGCTTTCGTACTGAAAAAATTGTATTGACAGTATATGAACATGTCTATAGGCAAAACAGCTCAAAAGAGACTATGCTCATAAGAGTTGCGTCTATCTTAGAACATTGTTTGAATAACTTTTCCTTCCTTGACATTCAGTATTCCTCTTGCACTTCTTAGTCCTTTTGCCAAAAACGTGGGATTATTGAATTTAAAGCTATGGCAATTAACATGATATAAAGTTGAGGTGCTTTTTGGCATAGAAAGCTCTCTCCGTGCAGTCATTGCAAGCAAAGCTGTTCCAGGTAATCTTAAAGCAACAGCCCTGGTTTTCCCTGGGTGCAAAATTCCCAAAAATTACAACCATTGCTGTTGGTGCCATCTGGAAAGCAAGTCCCCTCAGCTCTACGAGAGCCAGGGATCAATGTCGAAATCCTAATGCAGAAAGAGGCGGCCCCCTCCAGAGTCTAAGCCAGAGAACCATTTTGGGCTGGACGAGCCTGATTCTGGGGCAGCAGGAGGGTGGCCCCCCTCAAAGGAAAGAGCAAAGGATGGTAAAAACCACTGACAGAGCTTACTTTTTCACTGCTCCAGTGCGCAGATTTGCCTTTTCTGACAAGAGGTTGAGGACGATGCTCCATTCCTTCAGGGTGCTCCTGGTTAGGATAATTCGGAAGGGGGGGCTCAGCAAGTCTCCATTGCGGAAAACACTGGAATGAAAAAAGCAGAAGTTCCAGCCTCCTTTCCCACAGTGCTTCCCAAGGAAAGATTCCCAGCAGGTCTGGTTGGAGAATATTGAGCGACTAGTCCCATTTTCCTCTCAATATATGAGCCGTGGGAGGGTCAGGAGGCACTAAAATTTTATGAATGGGCCACAATCGAATCTCTGAATTCCACCATAAGCAGAGTGAACTTCAGCTATTCTGTGAGTCTTTCTAGCTCAGGATTTTAGCAGAATTTTAGGAGAGAGGGCACAGTTTTGGTCCCTTGTTCATAAACCCTCTTGCATTTTCCCATCATTTTTTCTTATCAGAAAAAGCCATTAAGAAGAGAAAGAAGGAAAAGCTTATTGTAAGGCTCGAAGGATCAGTCGGTGCAGTTCTATTCAACACGTTTACTGAAGCTCCAAGCTCACAAGAATTTCTCCAACTGCCCACCAACCACCTGCACTCCCAGATAAGGTTATGGTCCTCACAAGGGGCATTTGTGCAACTGTAGTGACTCCAGGCTGATCCCCCTCTTAACCCCTGCTCAGCGTTTCCTTCTCCCACACTTACTGGCACAAGTGCTAGACTAAGACTGAGAAGACCCCTTGAATTTGCTCAGGATAGACACTGTCAGCCCAGCCTCCTTCACAGGGCTTTGTGGGGAGAATTAGGAGGGCCCAGTAAGGATGTAGCTTCTGGGGATATAAATTGAACAGACAAAGAACTTCAGGAACAAAGAACTGTACCAATCATGCCTTTTCCCTTCCCTGAGCATTCCCATCTCTTCCTATGCTAATCCAAAAGGGAATTTCCAAGGACAGGAGAGTCACTTACTGGATAACACAAGGAAGATTCATCTGCCACCTCCATCCTGCCGTAACCATCACCTTTTGAGGAATACCTGGATAATTCTGAATGCCAGAAACATCAGCATTATCATCATCATCAATAGCAGCAACAATAATACATTACTGTCTGTGTTTTGGAGGGTCTACTGTTGTGTTTGTCAACCTCAGCATCTTTAAGGTGCGTGGACTTCAACTCTCAGAATTCCCCAGCCAGCTCTAAACCGCAAAATCCAAACCCCACATGTTTTAGTCCTTAAAACAGGATTTCCCAACCTTGGCAACTTTAAGACAGGTGATCCTCAGACAGCAATCTGGGCAGGCTATAAATTTGATAAATAAAATAAACATAAAATTGACTTGATAAACTCCCAGAATTCCCCAGCCAGCCATGTTGAAGATCATGCATCCTAAAGCTGCCAAGGTTGGGAAACTCTGCCTTAGAACATCCTGGCTCGTCACTTTCTCTTTAGGCAGAATCCCCTCTTTTAGGTTGTTTTTATTATATCAATGCATAATACAAGGTCTGCCACTTAGACAAGGCATCCGGATCAAAAGCCTCCTTCCCTTTGCAGGTGTGCCTTCTTCCTTCTGCGTTTCGCACAGCGTTTCTCTGAAGTATCTCCTGTGAAGCCACCCCCCCATATGAAAAGGATGGCCGTTGTTCAAAATTTGAGTAGCAAAACATTTAACGCCATGGAGAGAGGTGGGACTGCCTTTATACACAACAATTCTGCAGGCAAACATGCATTATTGTTAGAATTGCCTAGTGGCTGGTACTGTATAAAATCAGAGGTTTCTAAAGCAGACCTAGACTGCTCCACTTTGAAACCAGCTTTGCTTCACCACGACCATTGACTCACCCATGTTCCATTTTTTTTCTGGTACTTGTTCAGTTGCTTCATTCCAGGGTGTACATAGCTGTCAAAGTGATTTGGGAAGAAAATGAGCTATTGAGCAAATGAAGCCAGGGAACTGTGCTGGGGACGTTTGAGTTCAAATCTCATTTCAGAGTAGACTCTCGAAATTCTACACACGACTATTTCATCCAACTGTGTTACGGACTTGAAATTCCATAATCCCTTGTTACAATAGGCTAGCACATATATGTCTCTGGAAAAGACCGAAGAATGTGACAAAACAACTCTTGGAAGATGTTCTAACTCAAGCAACCAGCATATCCTTTGCCATAGATATGGGTTAGATTACAACTTCCATTACCTCCAGTTAATGTGATCATTAGATATGCTCCAGCGACCTGTCAAGGAAGGAAAGGAAAAAAGAGGAAAAATCCCTTTCCCTAAGTCAGCGTTTCCCAACCTTGGCAGCTTGAAGATGTGTGCACTTCAGCTCTCAGAATTCTGAGAGCCAAAGTCCACATATCTTCAAGTTGCCATGTTTGGGAACTCTGACTTAAGTCTTGGAGGATGGTCAACCAGCGGAAACCCAGCAGTGATGTCCTTTCAACTCTTCTTTAATTCAAAGTCCCCCAATAAAACTTGAGGGATGAATCACCTTCTTCTATACAAGGAAGGGAACCTGCATGTGTGATGCTTCCTTGAAGTAAGAAACAGAATTCTACCACATCCTCTTCCGATTGTTAGGATTTTAACAGCATTTCTGAAAATTCAAACCACGGAATAGCTGACTGCAACCAACCCAAGAATTCTGTACAGCAGGACAGTAATTAATCGCATCCTGTGTCAGAAATGCAGGAACTAGGAAGGGGGTAATTATTAATTTAATTAATCTCACACTGTAAATAAGAGATGGCTGGGACAAAAACATTGCTTAGATAGTTTTCCCCAACTAGGCATCCTCTGCAGGATGCAGGAGTTGGCTTGTGCTGGCTGGCAAATCTGAAAATTGCTGGCTGGTGCCAGATTGGAGAAAAACGTCCAAGTGGCAGAAATTCAAACTGTCTAATTTTCTGGAAATAAAGCCCTTCCAGGAATATGCTCCTAGTGCAACCAATGAAGAGTCATAAGGCAATTATTTGGCTTGGAAGAGGAAAACACAGATGGGATTTAGTGGGAGGTGCTGTCCTCGAGGCCTCCCAGTCGAGAAAATTGCCATGAGAAATCCAGAGACAGAAGCATCCTGCTGTAGCTTTTCCCAACCTGCAGTTTTCCACATATATTGGGGTTATGATTTCTCCAAGCTCCAGAATTCTGGACTTGCAGTCCCAATATCTACGAAGACGCTCACAGTGGTGAGGCCTTCACCGCAGTGTTTCAGGAGTCCCGAAGCCTCTCGGAAGCGCCTCCTCTTTAATGAGGGTCAAGCGACTCTCTGGTGGACTGCTGCATAAGCTGCGCTACGCATCTTTGCGACTTACTTTCCTCTTTGCTTCGAACGCTGCCTGCTGGGAGCTGCCCATTAGTATTTCTACAAGGACCAGGAATGCTTAAAGACTGACATCACTGGATTGGTGTTGTCATAATTCAAGGGTCCTGATCCTACTTTGGAGGCTGAAGCAGACTTCTAGCTCCAGAGAGCAGCCCTGGACTTCAGCTCCCTGCTCAGCTCTTAACACTGCCTTTGATTTGACTCGGGTATATCTCGCCCATCTTGAATATGAGGTGTAAGGAGAAATACATTGCTGAGAATATGCTTCAGCTTTTTGGTGTGCTGGGATTGGCACTTGGGTTGGCTTCCCTGGAACTCTGGGCTTGGAGGGGCCTCGCCCTGACTCACCCACGTGCTCAAATTCTCAGCCATAACCCTCTAGGAATCTACATGTTTACCTTGGACTGTCGTGCCGGTGAATCAGTCAAGTACGCTGGCTCCCCCATGCCATACATTACCTAACTAGGCTGGCAGACCCGAGCACAGCAGCTTTCCTTCTGACCCGGTGTCATGCCCTCCCCGTAGCGGTCCTCGAGGGTCAACAGAGGAAGATACCTTCCACGGAGTGACAATGCCCTAGCAACTCTGGATGCATGGAAACGGAGTATGTATCCCTCCAGTGCCCACACTTCAAAGACATTTGGACTAGTCTCATTGGACCATTACGACAAAAGTGTCCAGGGAGCATACAACAATTGTACAACGCTGTCGCTTTCAACTCTTAACCCTGCCACATCATTCAGCACTGTCAGGCCCAAAATTCATCAGGTGATTACTATCATTTTAACATAATCATCATTATGAACTCAAGTCATTGTGCACCTAGCTTGCCATATTAGGGTGTTCTGGAACCTAATATATTTTCATTTTATCTTTTTAGATTCCCACCTTTTATACCTTTGATGACTTCTATAGATATTCAGTTTTGTAGTTTATACAATTCATACACTTTCTATATATCACATCTAATGCCTGATATCTATTATAATGTTTTCTCTTCCTCTTTGCTGGCCTGTGATGTAATAAGGACGTACTGGATTACTTACTTGAGCCTTCTGAACCGCTCAAAACCTGCAGCCACGTACTGGCAGCCGTTCTGCAACTCACTTAGATCTGAGATACGACAACCGTGCCGGGGTGTGTATATGCTCCTAACAGCCACAGGGGCCTGGATGGTGCTGGTCACTTCATTCAAAAAGGCCTCAAAGGTCGGGAACCGTCGCTGACTGACCACAAATTTCTGGCCGAGGAAAAAGGGGTCCCCATTGCGAAAGACCACCACATTCTTAGCAAGGGGCGCCACTGCCACAGTCCCCGAGCTCATCTCTCTTCATCTGCAGACTCTGGAAAAGCTCCCTGGCAGAGGGCGGAAGAGGCACCTCTGGGGGCTTCCGCAACTGAAGGACACCCCTTTTTCTGTCTGAGTGTGCCAGGCTGGCTTCTGAGAGGAGAGCTATGCTGTTTCCATAGTGCCAGTTCAACAAGGTGTGAGAGAGGGAGTGCCCTCGGCTTGAGGAAAGACTTCACAAGACATTTGCAGTCCACACCAGGGTGTGTCTGTGGCAGAGATACTTCCTTTATGTAACGAGACCAGAACACTCATCAATAGGAACACGCCTACATTTCTTTTGATACTGCAGGCAGCAAAGGAAAATAAAGGGCAGGGATGCCAGCTCCTTATATTATTCCCATTGCGTTATCCATGAGGCCAGAGGTCATGCCGTAATGAAGCTGGAATTACAAAGACAATCACTGGCTCCAATTTATTCTAATTATTATTCTAATAATTTATTCATTTTTCTGCCTCAGCTCAATCCATATACCAGGGGCAAAAACCAAGTTTGCCCAAATCAAATGGAAGTTCTTGGGCAAAATATGTGATAAACCCACAATGCAGAATGAAGCTTTTACTGCTGTCAGTAGGCTTTTCACATCCCACCCACCCATGATGACAATTTGCCTCCCTTCAGATGCTGCCACCAGGCTGGAATTTCAAGCACTACAAAGGATTCAGAGGTTGTGATGAGAAGCTCACATAAAACGTAAATCCATTTTGCAAATACAGTGGAACCTCCGATTGCGAGCCTAATTTGTTCCGGAAGAAGGCTCTTAATCCAAAACGCTCGTATACCAAAGTGAATTTTCCCATAGGAAACAATGTAAAGTCAGATCATCCGTTCCACGCTCCCAAAAATATTCATAAAAATCATTTTAAATGGAATTTTATGTAGAAATTATTGTCCCTAATATCTGAAGCAAGTAACAATTATTACTATACAATATAAAGTAAAAATAAAACAAATTAATCAGCACTTTAACTTTGGCTAGAAGATTTTGAGGCAAGGGTCCCCAAGGGCGCAATCCAAGCTGGGCACAGAATTAACGACTGTGGTTTAATTTGGGTGATGGTTCTTGATAGTCCCTCGGTTTATGGAAGAAGATTTCCACCTAGCCTTGAGTTCTGTTCTCTCTTGTTTTCTGTACAGTTCTTGGGAGGCCTTTCCTGGGAAGGGTGGCTGCTTTACGGTTAATCTTGTCGCTGCGGATCTGCTCCGAGGCAGATTCTGGCCATTGGCTACTGCTTGGCTGGCGCTGTCTGGGCAGCCCCTGCTGGATCGGGAGGATCCGCTGTTGCCACTCAAGGGCAAAACGGCCTTTTCCCTTTTCCCTCAGCAGAGCCTTTCCGGGGGTCTTTCTTGTCATAAGCTGCCTTCGTGAAATGAGAGGGGAGAAGAGATGGGCAGGAGGGGGATGGGCTGGATGGTGCCATGTAAGGAGGGCTGTGTGTGTGTGGTGTGAGTGACAGGGAAGATGGAGGGTCAATCTTCCTACACTTTGAGAAGAGTCCTGGCTGGCGTGAGGGAGGTGAGAGGGAGGAGAGGAGCAGGAGGTCATTGCCTGGAAGGAGAATCTGGAATTTGAATCTCAGTTCTTTCTCTTGAATGACTTTCACTTAATTTATGCTTTTTACACAGTGAGAGAGAAGAACCATCAGCTCAGTTGTGAGATTTCCTGCATGAGCTCATTGCACAAAGTTTGTCTTGCAAGTTTTCACTCGTTAACCAAATTAAATTTTCTTAAAAAATTTTGATCGTCTTGCAGAACACTCATTAACCACAGTATTCGCAATCCAAGGTTCCACTGTAGCTTGTTCATCCCTTAAAATTACTGTGTAAAGTGTATAGATGTGTCACATCGAAGAACTTCCTCTGCAGTACCTCTGTACATCCACATAAATATATCCTCAACTGACTTACAAACCACAGAAATCAAGGGTTATTGCTCCTGCTGTATCTTTCACAGGCTGGCAAATGGTTATTATCCGTCACCTCTGCAAAGTTAAGATCTCCTTTCAGGAAAAGTGCTTGCTAAATGTTTTAGTGCAGTGTACCAAAAAAATCAACAATGGTAAATGAGAACTGGTGAGATAACTGATTTTGAGGGATGAAAAAGCAGCAAGCTCTTTCATTTCCCCTCTCTAACACACAGCTCCGGATTCCCAATAAGCTGTCAAATTACAACTTTGAGTGCATCTCCTACAACACTTCTGAACAGATTCAGTGTCTGAGGCTTGAATACAAAAGATCCCAGCACCAGCTGCATCCTCCCCAAGTAAAACACAACTAACCAAGAAAATAATCCACCTGAGGCAAAAATCTATCATCATATGGCTAGCTAATGATGTGCCCTCATAAAAAAATCCTTTTACATGCTACATACTTGCATACTACGCAGGGCCAAATGAAAACTAGACCAATAAGTCCCTTTAAATTAAACAGGCATACTGCTATTGCATGATATTATTTATTTATATGCCGCCAAAAGCCGGAGATATACAGCCACTTTTGGTTGTTTTCAACTATGGTTAACTGGTACTTACCAGATGATGTGAACTACAATTCTCACAATCCCATGTTTGTGAAATGTAAAATATCTGAAAGACAACTACTGCTTCCTATTTCATAAACGTATTAGCCAAACTCTGTAAATACACATTCTTAAAAGTAAAAGTTATTAGGCAGATAATGATCCAGGTAATTAAGGCCATATTCACTCCAGCATTTTCCAAAGCCCCTCCATATGCAAATCAAAGCCCCATTCAGAGAGAAGGAACACCTTACACTCCATCACAAATCCCCAAGCTCCTTGAGGATTAACATCAGAGGACAAGCAGTGGTTCCTCAACATGGCATTCATTATCATCTCTTTATTTCTAAGAATGCAAGTTATATACACTTTCTCAGGAAACAGAAATTAGCAAACCTGTCCTCGGAAGGTAAGCAGGACTAATAGGAAGCATCCTGGTGGTGATGGGGAAGTATTAGAAGAGATGCAAACGCTATTATATCTCATAACCTCATGCTCTGCCAATGTTATGTTCCCTCTTATTTCAGAGGATGGGCCACACTTCCTCCACCAGGCATTTTGCCACGATGACCATTATTTCTGTAGATGGAAGAACTCTCGTGTGAGTGTTCATGGGTCTAATATGCTCACAATGTTCTCCTAAACAAGAAAGCATTCAGGAGGGCAGAGAGGGGCAGAGGAAGGATTACAAAGCAGAAAGGTGAACGGAAAAGGCAAGCAGTGCTAATGTCGTATGATCGGACGCCTTGCATCTTCTTTATTTGATGTTCCCCAGACCCGATACTCAGGGCGATCCGCCGTCCACAACCTTTGTTTCAGGGCCCCAGAGACACCCTGAAGCTTTCCTGCCACCGGGTCTGGGGGAGCCTGCAGGCCTCGCCGCAGCTCCCTGGCGCCGCAATCGGGGAGCCGGAAGACCGATTGCCCCCCTCCCCGGCCTGAGCTGGCCGAGCGGCGCCCCCGAGAAAGCTGCTCAAGGCCTCCCGGCGCGCCAGCGAGGCTCAGCAGGGAGCAGCTCAGGGAGGCCCTGACGGCCCGCCGGCGTTCCTTACCCCGAAGGCCCAGGGGTCCGCCCGGGGGACCGCGCTGCGCGGCCGCGCGGCGAGGGGCGGCCTAGCTCATGCCGGCGTCTCCAGACGCCTCGCCGACCACGCCCCTCCACCCGGCCCGTTTGGAGGCCGTCGCCGCCGCCCCCATACGGGTCGCCGTTGTGCCG
>JANHZU010002215.1:68376-79678 GCA_032468055.1 Acrochordus granulatus | reverse complement strand
TTTTGTCTCTCATAGTTGAGGTATCCCTATGATGACAATTACAGGCCTCTCTCATCTTTTTAAGTGGGAGAACTTGCGCAACTGGTGGCTGACTAAATACTTTTTTGCCCCACTGTATTTAAAATGTAAACAGATTTGGTAATATTTAAAATGGGGTGCAGTTGCACGAGCAGTTAAGATGCTGGGCTTGTCAGCTGGAAGGTCAGCAGCCCAAGTTTGAGACCCAAGCAATGCCATGCAACAGGATGAGCTCTTGTTGTCTGCCCTAACTCCTGCCACCCTAGCAGTTCAAAACCATGTAAAAATACAAGTAGATAAATAGATACTACCTTCGTGGGAAGGTAATAGAATCCATGCACTTTGGCATAAAGTCATGCGGGCCACATGACCGCAGAAGCATCTTCAAGTGAATGCTGGCTCTTTGGCTAAGAAATGGAGATGAGCATTGCCCCCTAGAGTCTGCCATGACTGGCAAGGGAAACCTTTACCTTTTTTTAATATATCTTAACCAATAAATTGTTAGGGGATACATATTATGGATATAATGTATGTATATACACACACACAATGGAACCTTGGATTGCGAGCATAATTCGTTCCGGAAGAGTGCTCTTAATCCAAAACACTCTTAAACCAAAGCGAGGTTTCCCATAGGAAACAATGTAAAGTCGGATGATCCATTCCATGCCCCCAAAAATATTCATAAAAAACATTTTAAATGGTATTTTATGTAGAAATGATTGTCCCTAACACCTGAAATAAGTAACAATGATTAATACACAATATAAAGTGAAAATAGAACAAATTAACCAGCACTTTAACTTTTGCTAGAAGATTTTGAGGCATGGTTCCCTCAAGGGCCCGATCCAAGCCGGGAAGGGAATAACAATTGTGGTTCAATTTGGATGATGGTTCTTGATGGTCGCTCGGTTTATGGAAGATTTCTACTGAGCCTTGAGTTCTGTTCTCTCATTTCTGTACAATTCTTAGGAGGTTCATCTGGCCTTTCTTGGGAAGTGTGGCTGCTTTAAGATTAATTTTATCGCTATGGATCTACTCTGAGGCAGATTCTGGCCATCAACTGCTGTTCAGCTGGCACTGTCTGGGCAGCCCCTGTTGGATAGGGAGGATCCACCACTCAAGAGCAAAATGGCCTTTTTCCTCGGTAATGTCTTTCCCGGGGGTCTTTCCTGGGTGGTTTGGAAATCCTTCTTAACATAACCTACCTCTGTGCTATGAGAGGGGAAGAAGAGATGCGCAGGACGGTTAACACGCTGGATGATGCTGTGCGAGGAGGGCTCTGTGTTTGTGTGTGAGAGAGAGAGAGAAAGTGTGAATGACAGGGAAGACGGAGGGTCAATCTTCCTACACTTTGAGAAGAGTCCTGGCTGGCATGAGGGAGACAAGAGGGAGGAGAGGAGGGGGAGGTCATTGCCTGGAAGGAGAATCTGGAGTCTGAGTCTTAGGAGTTCCTTCTCTTGAATGACTTTCACTTAATTTATGCTTTTTATGCAGCAAATGAGAAGAACCATTGGCTCCGTTGTGAGATTTCCCATGCAAGCTGACTGTGCGAAGCTCGTCTTGCGAGTTTTCACTTGTTAACCGAATTACATTTTATTAAAAATGTTCAGTCATCTTGCAGAACACTCATTAACAACATTACTCGCAATCCAAGGTTCCACTGTATTGTGAAACACACGAATGGATTAGAAAGGAAATAAAAACTATAAGTACAACCAGTGCCCAGTGACAAAACAACCACAGGGGTATCTCTGTTCTTGGCCCCTATGGTTCAACATATTCATTAGACCAGCAGGTCCTGCAATTTCCCAAATCCCGTTAAAAATCTATATTATTAGACTGACTAGTCTTGCCAGATAAATTATTATTCCTAGCTCTGCTGCTAGTTCCATTTAGAGAGCTTCTCCCCATAAATGCTTCTTTTTGCTTTCTGCCTTTTAATGTTCAAGCTTGCATGGAAGGGGCTGTCTCCCATTGATCTAATGTAGCCCACTCTGGGAAGCTTTGGCTAAAAATTACACTACAATATTGCCATTGCTTTGTTTAACTTAGGGCAGAGTTTCTCCATCTTAGCAATTTTAAGATATCTGGACTTCAACCTCACAGTAAATTCACCCACAATAAAATTGGACTTTTTAACATATGAAATTGTAATTTTTAAAAATGAAATAATTCCATTTAAAGGATTGCAAGCCCACTTTTTCTTATACTTCCAATGAAATATTGTCGTAAAGTTCTAAAGGTATTATTTGAAAATTTTACTCCTTTCTAAGAAGTCAGATATCCAGATTTACCACTGTTAGTGAGATGGATAAGAGGAAATTCTCTGGAGGCTTTGCTTTTTATTGGAAAAAGCAACAAGGGTGTGTTTGATCCCTTCTAGTGAAGAATGGTTAAATAAGCTGTGGGAGTAGACGTCAGTGTCTAGAATAACCTCATATCTTCAAAGTAAATCCAACAGAGAACTAAAAACAATTCTTAGATTATATTTAAATATTGAAATTTTAAACCAAAATGTGGGCTTTTCTTTGCTTAAAATTTAAATTTCAATATTATGGGAATTTTGTTTTTATATTTTATGCATTATATTTTGTAAAATTATTAAATATTTCATTTTTATAGACACTGTATTAGAATTTATTGAATTTTACAGTCTCATTCTATGGTTTATATTGTGTTAATCAAGGTTCCTGATACCTATGCTTTGCCTAAAATTTGTTAATGATTTTCAAGCCTTTAAACAGATATTAGTTATTCACAATCACTTAATGACATATTGGAAAACTAGCATTTCTGTGACATTTGTAAATTTTGTTTCTTTCCCCTCCTTGATCTATAAATTCTAAAACATTTTTAGAAATATATCTTTTAAAAAATTAACTTGTCAAATTTTTGATGCAAATTGAACTGAATTGGAATTAATAAAAGAACTCACAACAATACTTTTCCAGGAAGCCTCAAGATGTTAGATGGACAAATAAAATAAGATGCCAGCCCAAAATGCCAGGTGCAAATCCACCAAAACAAATTGTTTTTTGTCTTCAACTTAGAACCATTCATTTAATGCAGTTCAAAGTTACAACGGCATTGAAAAAAGTGACTTACAACCAGTCCTTGCACTTACAACTACCACAGTATTCCCACAGTCACTAGTGATTAAAATATGTGCTTTTGACAACCAGTATATACTTACAACAGTTGCAGTGTTCAAGGTTACATGTTCAAGGTTCTGATAAGCAGTTAAGCAATGAATCCAGTTAAAGCTGGATTCACTGAACAACTGCAGTGATTCACTTAACAACCGTGGCAAACAGATCATAAAATCAGTTGTGACTCATTTAGCAACAGAAATTCTGGTCCCAATTGAGGTCATAAATCAAAGACTACCTGTAATGCCTGTGGAAGGTTCATACTGCCTACCATAGTTGAAAAATGGGGTACTAATTTTACAGCCACAAGCAGAAAAATAGGTATGGAAGAGAAAATGATTTATTTAATAACAGAAACTGGGCATCCACATTTCAAGTGACAAGGCAATAAAACATCAAAAACAAATATGCAATAAAGATTTATAGAACAATCAAGACCTAGATAACCATAAAATTCAGATGTGAAGAAAGCAAAGTTTCCAGCTCCACTACAGGACTCTGGACTAATCTCCACAAATTGAGAACTTTCTAGCCAAAAATATTCTAATGTAACTCATGGGGAAAGAAGTTAATATACCTGCAGCAGCTTCCATGGCCTACTGATAATTAGCTAGCGTTCCAAAATCTGTTAAAAACTGATGTTCTGTCTCTGGTCCACCAAAAGGGTACAAAAGAAACTCCTGCAATAAATCTGTTCTTTTCAACTGCTATTCCAAAAATATGCCAACTTTCAGAGTCTCCATTTTCACAGTTACTTTCATAAGTCTCAAAAATGACTTCAGATTGTGTCCATCTCCAAAGAAAAATGACACCTTGTCTGTAACTCCAAGCTTCCTTTCTGGAGATGACGGGTAAAAGTGTGCCCCTCTAGTTTTATGTGAAAAGATCCCAGATGTGTTCTCCAGATTTGCTGTCAGGTTGGATTCCCCAATCTCTGTTTCAGGATCAAATACTATGAAAAAAATAAAAAGGAAATAAAAACGAAGGAAAGTAGATAAAATCTACATCAACCTTTGCAGATATCCTAATAAAACACTACTGATTTTAACCATTACAACAAACAATGCACTACAATAATAGCCACTACATTCCAAAGAAGGACAGCTCTCCTTTCCTACATAGTTTTAAGCCCCTTCAAATGCATTTGCTAATACAGTTCTGAATTTTAAAGAAACCCACCCACATCATGCCAAGGCCACTGGCTTCTGACCAAGGTTGGGACAATGCTAAAATACCTCTCTCCCACATGGCATGTATCAGCTTGTAGAAAGAGCAGTGGAATACAGAACTGTGCCAGACCACCAGGGGTTTGGTTTATAGCTGCCTCTGGAAACACTCCCTTCCCCAAGAATTCCTGAGTAGATCTTCTAATCTTTAGCAAGTGACCCCAAGACAGCATTCTTACATTCTTTCGGCTGACAATAGCCTGTTGCAGCCATAGCAACTCCATGGCTAGATGCCTGCGGTAGTTCTGGAGGTCATGCATCCCTCTGGGTATTTCTGGTGCTTTGGGGAAATGAGGCTCTGGAGAAGAAAAGATCAGAGGGTCAAAAACCATGATTACCTTTCCCTCCTCAAAATGGACAAGGCAACTGTCTTTTTTGATGTATTGTTTTGTAATGTTTATTCCTATCAAGTTACAAGAAAGATTGATGCTACAGAGACTGGTATGCACAGGTACAGTAGCTGCTTGCCCAGGCTGAAGTACACAGTTCTTTCAGCCCCTAACTTACCCTGGCTCACCCTGGGAGACTCCATACCCAGAATCGTGCTGCTCCAGTCGGATGAGGTGCTGCTGGGTTCCCTCCATTCCTCACTTTCTCCTGGTAGGCTGCAAACATTCCCAGGCTGAGCATCCACAGGTTGCTGTAGTCTCTGTCCTACCTCACCAATCTCAGGTCTGGCTGCCACCTCAGCTAGAAGTCGGCTTGGAAACTGCATCTCAAAATCACATGTTTGTTTAGACAGTAACACCTCTTGACAACGTTGTGCATCCCGGTTCTGTGGCTTGTCAACTTCAACCTCTTCTCTATTGAATTCCTTTGCCTTTACTGATTTCTGAGCAGACTGTAGTCAAAAATAAAATGATTACCTTTACAAATGGGATGATTGTTATGGATAGAATAAGATCCTTTCCAGTTAAAAGTGCAGCTTCATGTGGCATAGAATGTTGCACATTCCTGTTACACATTGAACAAAAAGGAAATATTTATATATTTTCATGGGCAAAAAGTAGCATTCTATATTGTCTCCATCAAACTGTTAGTTTCGCTACACCAAACTCATCTGAAATTCATCTCTATGTAAACATCTGCAATCCAGAAAACAATTTTTAATTGAGAAGTAAAGAAAAATCTGTAAATTCTTAAAGATGCCATCAATTTAACTACCCATCTACAATTCATTGTGTTCTGGCCAATTTCTAATCTTCCTTGTACTAAAAACAGAGTTTGCAACTTTTCTGCAACAGATTTAATAGATTTAAACTTAATTCAAGCATTCCAGAAATTATAGAAATGAAATAAATCAGAAAATGCTCCACAGTACTGCATTGGTCCAAACAGCAGAGACTTATTCAATCAATTTATAGGGATACCTGAGTACAAAACAAGGAAAAAGTCTGGGTTTATCTTTTAGTTTAATGTAAAGTAATTCATTCAGCAATCATTGCCTTAGTATATTACAAAAAAATAAGTTATCATATTAAGCTATATGGTTTGAGTATCAGATGCAATTAACCTGGATTTAAGGACAAGCATGTTAACTAAACTCCCCTCTGCGAATATATAATGGTTTCACTCTCACAGTGCACTTTGTTCTTTTATTCTAATTCAGAATTGCATGACAGATAAAAGCAATGGAAAATCTGAGTTTAAATAAATGATCAAGGAGTGTGGGGAGGAAGCCATTTGAATTCCCATTTACCTGGCTAAATCTTACATTAATTCAAGCTCTCCTATTAGACATTAAAACAACAGCAACAGACCAGCTGTGCAAACAGACCTATTGGGTTATTTCCAGCCAAATCCTCAAGTCCTAATGAACTTTTCCATTAGTATATACATGGAATAGGTTACTTAAGGGACTGTTTTGCTCCAATGGGTTCAGCCCATCCCATCTGTGCCAGCAGTAAGGATATGCTTGTGAACCCATCAGCCAGGGAATTTCGACTGGCAGGGTCTAGAAGACAGGCCTTTTCTGCCATGGCGCCCAGCCTTTGGAACATCATTCCTTCCGAGGTGAGGTCAGCTCCCACCCTTCTGGCCTTTAGGAAAAATCTAAAAACATGGTTTTGTAAATTAGCTTGGGGACCAGACAGCCACATGTCAACAATAAGGTGACTTTTGGACTGAAGGCTTCACCTCTTTCTGCTCCCCCATCTTGCTCTTTTATCTTGTTCTTTTATTTTTCAAATTTTATTTTACTGTTGTATTTTTGTCTTTTTGTATTTTCATATTGTTGTATTATTTGTTGTGCTGATTTTTATTGTTTATTCTATTGTGAGTCACCCAGAGTTACTATAATGTTGGGCAGCAAATAAATTTGACAAACAGACATTATTCAAAAGCAGATTGTAAAAGTAGTGCAATCTAGTTTTTCTAGAAAAATAATTTGGCTAAAGAAGCTAAAAGAAACCTGGTTGTAATAAAACATTATGCTTGTAAAATAATCCAATAAATAGCCTGTTTGGATCCATTCTGGGGAGCTTCAAAGCAGTTGCAGCTATGCAAAGGCCCCATCTGGCCAGTTCAAAACTGACCAAAGATTTGTTGCACTGCCATTCCACTCATTTCTCAGGCAACTACACATTTCCTCTGTTGCAGAAGAAGGTACTTTTCTTTCTCTGCAGCTAGCATTAAATTGAAGGATACTGGTAGCAGAAGAGAAGTGGATCATCACACTCATCTCTATCAGTCCAATATATATTTTTCTAGCTGTAAAGGAGAAACTCTTCACAGCACATACATAAATAAGTCAATTAGTGGAAGACATTTTGCTCTTCCCATACTTCCACGGGTTTTTTTCCCCTATAATTGCCTTTATTGAATGTATTTCTTGCAGCAATGCAAAAAACTAGGATCAATACTGCCACTTCTGCTAAGAACTGAACATACTAACAGTCATACCTTTGAGAGAAACACTGGTCTTGGTAAAAGATGGCTAGTCCACTGGAACCAGTCCAGGTTCCCTTCAATATCCTTGACAATACTCTCATATTTGCTCCTTATGTTTTGAAGCTTCTTCCTGATAAGGTAACCCCTGACCTGAGCCTAAAACGAAACAAACTGTTAAAAGCATAAGCCCCATTGGACAGAAATGACAGAACAAGGTGGCATGGATTGATTTGCTCTAATGCTGCAGGACTTGACGGGGAGAACTTCAACAGTGATTTTTCTCCCTCACATCTGCTCTGTCAGGCTTCGTTTGACAAGAGAGCAAAGCCAAGAAAGAAGTCAGCACTTAGTGGTGCCTGATTCCAATCCCAGGTCTCATTCTCAGTACTGGAGGCAAGGAATAAAACAAGAGGAAGCACGTGACCCTTTTAAATTTGTCTGAACCTTTTTCAGGGGGAACAGCTTCTACTTCTGAAACAAAGACTTTAAACAGAAAAAATCCTTCAGGGTCTTGGGTTCTAAACTGCTCCTCCATACATAGGGGGCCAGTGAGTTCAATCAGTTGTCTCAGGGAGGGAGCCCTCTAATTCCACTGCAAACCCAGAAGAGGCAAGAAGTCACTCTTCCTTTCCAAAGTGGGGCTACAGAGGCCTTAGGAAGGACCAGGGCCTGCTCTCCAAGTCTCCCCAGATCACCCATCTCCGGTGGCCAAGAGCTGGAAGGCTGAGGTGGGCAGTCCCAGAGTGGCCCCTGCTTTAAGAGCCAAAGCAGCCCAGCAGCCCTGGCTCCTCCCAGCTGTGGCCACCACCGTTTAACTCAGCGTTTCTCCGTCCCAGCAACTTTAAGACGGATGGATCCCACTCCCAGATGTCCACCGCCAGCATGGGCGGACTTCAACTCCTAGAAATCGCAAACACCTTCCTGGCTGAGGAATCCTGGGAGCGGAAGACTATCTATCTTAATGTTTCTCGGGTTGGTTTAAATGTTTCTTCCACACGTGCCTGAGCCGAAGCGGACCCATCAGGCACGGCTCCCCTGCGGCTAGGGGGCCCGGAAGACAACCCGGCCGGGCCTTCTCCCAACGATTCTGGCTCCCTCGTCGGACGGGAACTGGGATCTTGGACCAAGCCATGAGGACTCGCGACCTGTCCAGCCTCCCTCGTAGCCCCGCCGACTTCCACGCCCGCCCCACCTGCAGCTGCACGACCGCCGCCAGCGCGCGCTGCCCATCCACCCCCTCCAGCATCTTCCTCAGCCTCGGGTCGGGAGGGCCGGCTCGGCTGCCGAGGCAACAGCGTCGCCTGATGGCGTCAGCGAAGGGCGACTCGAGCTGCGCCCCCGCGCGACGGAGGGCTGATCCTCCGTTGTCAGTGGGAAAGTTGGAATCACAGCGCGCTAAATTCCAGGTCCCATCATTCCCAGCCGGGAGGTAGAGTCCTACTTTTGGGAAAGAGTAGGGACCTACGGAAAGACTGGTGCCTGCCCCCCTCTGAAATTGGCCGGTTTCTTCAGGCTGCCGTGGGAGAGTTTGACTTGCGACGCGAGAATTCGTGATGCGCTCGGGGGGGGGGGCAGCGGGCGCCGAGCGACCTCCGTTTCGCTTAGCGCCTTTGGCCACTCAGCGTGAAGCGGAGGCCTCGAAAGGCGTTTCCCAACCGCGGCCGCTTTAAGATGGGTGAACCTCAGCTCCCCGAATTCCCCAGGCAGCCGCGTCCTTCGTCTTTCTTCCCCCTTCAGTATTCACAGCCCGTGAAGACACAGAAAGATGATCAAACACCAGCGATCGGGTTTTATTCCACAAGAAAGTCTCAGAACGAGGAGCGCCGTCGCGCTCAAGCCATCAGAAGCGGAGAGTATGATTTCAAACGTGATTTTAGATTGGTTTTGGTCAATTTTCTGGTTCGTGACTTAATACTCCAACACTTACCGTATGGGTAATCTTATCTTCATATTTCATAATACGAATGATATATCCTGCACTGTATTTTTGGCTTGTGTGAACCGGAGTCCGCAGGCAGGAGCGGGCGGGGCTTTTCCCTCCCGACAGCACCGCGCCGACGAATGAATAAGCGGCTCGCAGGCCCAGCAAGTCCAAGTCTTCCCCCTCTGGGGAGCTGGCGCCGGCCTAGAGGCCCGGCGGCGGCGAGGCATGACTGTGGGCCAGCCACCCCACCCCACCCCACCGGGTTGTTGTGGAGAAGACAGGAGGGAGGGAGGCGTGCCAGATACGTTCACGGCCTTGAGTTGTTTACAGAAATAATTAAGGCGGGATGTAAACAGAGAGTGAAGAACAGGTCTGGGTGAAAGTCACGTGGCCATGGCTCAACGACCACATTTCCAGTCCTAGCGGCCTCACGGGCACCGTTCTCTTCACGACTCCTGACCATGTGTGGGAGACGCTTTCGCCGGGATCCCTGCGCTCCGCTGGGACTTCGTTCCCTGGGCTTAAGATCCCTTTGTGATTCCCTGAAATGGGCCCTTCCTTGTCTGGGAGAAACGGGTCATGCAGGTGCGTGAGTAGCCGAGTCTCAACAGATGTAATGTTCAAAAGCAGTATTTTTCAGACTTGGCAACTTTTAAGATGTATGGACTTCAGCTCCCAGAATTCCCCAGCTATGCTTCTGAATTCTGGGTGTTGAAGTCCACACATCTGAAAATTGCCAAGCCTGGGAAACATTGTTCCTGAAGCACTTTGCATGCACACATTTCTTAAAACCACCACTTATAATATGCTACGTGATAGAGAGAAGGTAGAGAATTGTGAACAACCCAGAAGTTCTGTCTAAATGTGTATACGTGCCTATTCATTCTACCTCCTTTGTACTGACCGCACACTTACCACCACTTAACTGACTTCATTGTACGTTATCTTATGCTGTTGTTTTTGATGTTGCACATACACCGAGAACTGCCCACCCGCGCTGGGCCAATGAAGTATCCAAGTGTCTAAAATTGGAGCAGAGGCTCAGAGGGAGCACTCAACTCTTATATGTTGCGTTTTTAGAAAAAGTAAGGCCATAGGCACAGGATGCAGGAGATTAAACTCATGCAGCTTCATGTGAAATTAAAAACAATTAGAAAGCAGGCAGCTCACACAGCAGGAGGAGCCAGCATGGAGGACCACTGCTGCTAGGTTTGCCGCTCAACACCGATCTCAAGAAGAGTTTGGTCCACTGCGGAAACTGGAACGGCAGTGCAAGAGGAAAGAAAACAATCAGTTTTGATCTGTGCGTCTCCTCCTTTGCTGCCGTGAGCCCATCCGCCACATCCGAGCAAAAGGGGCCGCTCAGTTCAGCCACATGCTCAACTGCATCCTTGCCAGCCAGTCTCTGTTCCGTTCCTTTCCTTGCTGCCTTCTCCTTTTGACAGCCGGGGATCTTTTCCCCGGGATTTTTCCATCTCTTGCAGATTCCTGGTCCTGCTTGCAAATCTCTGCCTCCTGGCAACACCTATTTTAGCAGTGCCTCAATTTTTTACGGACTGTTTACAGCACAATTTGGAGCCATGTCGCCAAACATCCTTATGGACTGCTAATCTCCTAAAAAGAGGAGCCCAAGAGAGGCCAACCTGGCCCCTTCCAGAAGCTCTTCTAGGCACTGGATGCATCTTCCACATCAGGATTTTCAGCCAGGTGGAGCTTTTGTCTAAGGTGAAGCGTTAAGGCAAACTGAGGAAGACTCACTGCATGGACAAACTGCTTCTTTAGCTAGACAGAGCAGCCGCCTTCCTGCTCCTACCAATCCCAGCCCAAATGGCCAACAATAAGGGACAGTGGCTGAATAATGCACAGTCGCTTCTCAGGAGAAAAGTGGTAAAAAAAAGTCAAGATGGCAGCCACAGTCACACGATCAAAGCCCCACTCTGTTTTTACAGATGCAACGTGGGCGAACAAAGAGGCAAGGCTTCAGTTGTGCAGCGGTGGCCATCATCTCAAACAGTGTTTCTCAACCTTGGCAACTTTAAGATAGGTGGACTTCGATTCCCAGAATTCCCCAGCCAGCAATGTTGATCTTGACT
>JANHZU010002215.1:50505-60642 GCA_032468055.1 Acrochordus granulatus | reverse complement strand
ACATGGCCCATCACCTATGTGGTCTGGGATGGGAGGTTAAGTTTTGTCTCCTTAAAAGTTACACACAGGAGAATTTCCTTTTGCCACCCAAAATACACCAGGTCCAAACACAGGCAGGAATGCTCATCGTGTGCAAAACAGTTAAGGAAGTAAAACCTTTGGATTAAATATTTAGTACATATACTTGTGTGTTTGTTTGTGTGTGTGTGTACGCGCGCATGCACACATATAATCATAGAGGCAACTGTGAAGTCATAAGGCTATTGAGATATCAATTCTGGAAGTAACAAAGTCCTGGAGATGACACCTCCTCTACCCAAACCAACAAAGTGCGCACCTTGGTCTCTGTTCCCAAGTCATGGAAATGCATCAACTTTATTTTCCACCTTCTCCCCCAAAAGTTACAGGCTAAAAATAACCTACAACATTATCAAACTCCTGAGTCTCCAACACTAGCTTTAAATGGCAGATCTGATAGGTTTTTAAAAAAAATCAGAAAAAAGCAAGAATTAATCCTCAAACTCCCATTGAGATTTTTGCTTTGCATTTGAATTCATAGTATGGCACTCACACAGAGAGCTACAACAGCCAGATGTTAAAGGGGCAGGAGGTCATAATAGTAAGTTTTCCCTGTACCCATCTTGGAAAATGTTCATGGCTGAAACTGCCACACACTTAGATGTTCACACAGCACGCAGAGAACTGGATCAATCTCATTTATAGATCTATGTATAAAAAGTGGATGTTGCTGCTGTACATCGTGTTGGATAATAGAGAAAGACAGATTATTTTAAAAGCCAAAAGAAAAGCATTCAGTATTGTCAAAAGCTTTAACCTGAAAGCCCCAGAACAATTCTCATCCAAGCACTTCAAAAGAGGAACGGATCCATCTGGAGAAATCTGCAAGCTGCCTTCCTTTCCTTTACTCAGCAGAATTAGCAGCTTCCTCAGCTGGCTGCCCAAGTGGCATTCCTATGCTCATTGCCCCAGCCTGTTCAGGAGGCCCTGGGTGGCACACTGCCTGGGCCAGACTAAAGCCCTCTCCTGCCCCAGGGCCCTGAGATGCCAGCTCATCTGGAATGCATTGGGACTGATTCTTGGGGAGTTCCTCGATGTCTGTCCCTGTGGACAGAGATGCAAAGGCACACAGGTCCTGTACCTTTTTATTCAGGTCATTGCGTTCAGTCTGCAGGGCCCGGCACAGCTTCTCAAGGCGCTGGATTTTCACTTGGAGCCCTTCCAGTTCTTTGTCTCGGAGGGTTTTCTGCATGGGAACAAGACAATCAATTTCAGAGTAAAATTTGGAAGAAAACATTTGGAAGGCCACTGAAAGGAAGATCAGAAGACAATCCAAAGGGATTCACTCATCCCAATGAGATTAGCCCACCCCACTCACTCCAGCAAAAGGGGCTTATTGCAGACCTGATATTTTAAGGAATTTTGGCTGGCAGGTCGAGAAGAGCCTTTTCTGTTGTGGCTCCTGCTCTGTGAAACATTCTAATATCAGAGGTGAGATCTACTCCCATCCTCCTGGCCTTCCGAAAGGGCCTTTAAACTTGGTTTTGCCAGTTGGCTTGGTGCCTGGATGGGGGCACTCTTTGCTAGAGATGGTTGATGGGATAAGAACTCCCTCCCATGTCATCCATCTCCTTGGTCTTAGCTCTTATAAGTTTTTTTAAAAAAAAATTTCGATATATATCTTTTTTATCATTTGTAAGCCACCCAGTTGCCTTATCAGTGAGATGGGCAGCATATAAATTTAATAAATAAGCCCCTATTTTAGGAAGGGTGCCTTGTTTAGCTGCATTCCCCATAATGCAAAAGTCTAAATCTCTGCAGAGGAGATAGTCACCTTACCTCTTCTGCCATTTCTAAAAGGGCTTTGTTGCTGCTTTCCCAACGGGACCGGTACATCGTAGTTTCTTTCTCCAGCTTCTTGATTTTCTTTGTCATCTATGGAGTTGCAGCAGAAACAAGGAAAGAGCAGCTATAAAGTGTCTGTCTTCAAGATTCTGTAAACCTCTCCTGTTTATCTTCAGCAAGCCAAGAACTAGTATTATGGCATATTTAAGACTAGATTACATAGTTTTTGCTTTTGCAGTCATAGGAAACAAAATAGGGATAAAATCATTGATTTCTTTAAAAGGAAGAAAGCCAAAACTATAGAAATAAAGAAGAAAGGAAAATGTTATACTGAGTCTCAATAGGTAGGAAAACAGTTGCAATAACACAAGTTTGTTTTATGAAAAAGAGCACTTTACTTAGGAAGCGCCTGTTCCAGCAAATGAACACTCCTTAGTATTTACCAGAAGATGCCCCAAACACTATCATAAATTGACAAAAGAATTTAAAATTTTCTGCCACTGATAATGCTGCAAATATATCCAAGGTGAGAAGGAATTTAGAAGGAAGCAGTATGCAATAATAGGATATATCTTACAGAACGTAAGATTCTGCAAGGCAGTTACACAGCTTATGTTCAAAATTTTCACCATTAACACCTTCAACTTACAAGACTGGGAAAGACATGGAATGCTGTTGCTCCAGAGCAGGTTGGCCCAAACTGTATTGACACATTTTCTGACTTTTTTTCTGAAAAGAAGCAGTTCTGTAGGCCAGCTGTGTAAATCTAAGGCTGTAGGTGGGCAATGTTGCTTTAAAAGCTTTCTTAATCTTGGTGGTAACTGCAACAGCTCCTAGTTCACTTCAGCAACCCCAAGCACCCCAGGATCACTATATCAGAAGCAACACTGCATCCTCGTCTCTTCTCCAAGAATTTGTTTCAAAGTCTGAGATAAGCTTTTGTGTGCCAGCCTTTACCTCTGCTGCCAGTTTCAGAAGCACAGTAAACATTGGTCTGCACTCACACTCTCCCCTGGAGGCATTGGCACAGGTAGGTCAGATTCCCCAAATATATGCCCCACTTGGGAAGGCAGTCACTTCTGCCCTCAAAAGCCTTGGCACACTGTATACCTTCTCCATTTCTTGCTTGAATGTGGTGAACACTTCGCTGCTTTTGGAAAGGGTGTTCTGAAACTCTTCAAACTTCTCTGTATAAAGAGCCAGCTGAATTAGAAAAAGAGAGGAGTGACTACTGGGAACCTTTGCATTTAAAGCTTTTGTTAGTATGTTTTTATGGGTTGGGTGGGAGAAAGGAGAGAAGGAATGGCATCACATGCTGACAGGATTATAAACTCCTCTTCCCCAAGTCCTGAGAGCAGCAGCAGTAACCAAGTAAACAATGATCCATCCAGGGGTGTTTACAGGTGGTAAAAGGTAAAGGTAACCCTGCCAGTCGTGACCGACTCTTAAGTGCGGTGTTCATCCCCGTTTCCAAGCCAAAGAGCCAGTGTTTGTCCTGGGATGCTTCTGTGGTCATCTGGCTGGCATGACTAGACGCCAAAGGTGCATGGGCACTGTTACCTTCCCACTGGAAGGGGTGGTCCCAATCTACTCGCACTTTCGAACTGTTAGGTGGGCGGGAGCTGAGGCAGAACAGCAGGCACTCACCCTGCTGCATGACAACGCTGGGTCTTGAACTCAGCAGCCGACTTTCCAGCCAGCAAGCTGAGGTCTTAACCGCTTGCACCACTGCGCCTCCTAGTTTACAGGTGGAGGGAGTGTCAAGTCAAGAGGGCAGCCACAACCACCCAATGAACCCTGCCCTTTTTTTGATCCTGCACCACTATCTAAAAGCCACTGTTTTGATTCCTACCAGAGATGCCCCAAATCTGTTTTTGGAAAGGTGTCTCACTTAATATCCTTTCTTTGAGCCTTGCAATCCCAAAGCAAGCTCCCTTTCTGGGAAGTGACAAATGTCATTTGGGCTAAACCAGGCGTGCCCAACTTTGGCAACTTTGAGATGTGGGGACCAACTCTCAGAATTCCTCTGCTGTCTGAGGAATTCTGGGAGTTCAAGTCCCCATATCTTCAAAGTTGCCAAGACTGGACACCCCTGGGCGAAAGCAACTGAACCAGAGCAGAGCAAAGATGCCCTCTGCCCCATCCCCCCACCTGCTGCTTAAGATGTGCTTCTTGTTGCTTCATCATCTCACACATCCTCTGGGACTCCACAGCCTCTTTCAGCAGCTGCAGGGGAGAAGGAACAGGAGAACAAGAAGAGCATTAATATCCCAGTCCGGAAAGAGGAAGAGTTCCTGACTGGCGGGGAATTTCTTTCCATTCTGCAGCAAATGGGGCCTGATACAAGAACCCACTGCCTCTCTCCCAAGCTGCTATCCGGCCTCCGGTCCCAACTGATGGAATCCAAGGAAAAAGGCAACACAGATCCCAGAAGCCTGGCATCTGGTCTTTCTAGGAAGTCCCTAAGTGCCCTCTAATCTGGTTCTCAGAGCTTCATTGATGACAAGGTCTGGTAAGGGCCAGACAAGCGAGCCAGTCTGGTCTAGTGGTTAAGGCAACAGGCTAGAAACTGGGAGGTTGTGAGTTCTAGACCCGTCTTAGGCATGAAAGCTGGCTGGGTGACTTTGGGCCAATCACCAGGAGATGCTGAGTTCTAGTCCCACTTAAGCATGAAAGCCAACTGGGTGACCCTGGGCCAGTCACTCTCTCCCAGCCCAACCCACCTCACAGGGATGCTGTTGTGGAGAAAATAGGAGGAGGAAGGTGTGTTTGCTGCCTTGTTTATAAAAATAATAAAGGCAGGATACAAATAAAATATTTAAATAAGGCTGCCACATATGAGAACTCTCTGAACAGTGCACTGCATACAGGAGTCCTTGACTTATGACCACAACTGGGATCAGAATTTGTTGCTAAGCAAAGCAGCTGTTAAGTGAGTCATGCCTGATTTTACAATCTTTTTTGCCATGGCTGTTAAAGTGAATCACTGCACTTAAATGAATCACATGGTCATTAAGCAAATGCAGCTTTCCCCATTGATCTTGCTTGTTGGAAGCTTGCTATGAGGATTGCATATAGTGATCACATAACCCCAGGATACTGCCCTCATCATGAAAACATGCCAGTTCCCAAGCACCTGGCTTCTGGACACATGATTGTGATAATGCTGCAACAGTCCTAAGTCTGAGGATCAGTCATAAATCACCTTTTTCAGTGCTCTTGTAACTTCAAACAGTCACTAACCTAATGGTTGTAACTCGAGGACTACGTGGAATTGATTATTAGAACTCCTGACAGCTCCACAACGGGCTCCTGGGATTTCTAGCCACCACCTTTTACATGGTGGCTCAGAATCCTTTCTCATTCAGATGCCTCCTTTTCTTAAGTTGGCCCAGAACCTTCTCCCTCCCTCTTAATCCCAAGTCCTGTGTGAGGAAGTAACATGGCCATCCTCCAGCATTCTATTTGTTAAACAAAGACTCAACCATGCAGAGCCTCACAAAGTCTTTTTCCCGCTGGTGCCTCTCCTCTGCCTCTTTCAACATCTCCTCAGCCTGCTGGAGTTTGGCATCCACCAACTGCTGCTGCAGGTCCTTGTGTTTAAAGACTTTGTCAATGTGCTGCCAAGAGAAACACAACAGGCATCAGTCCAAGGCAGCCAATGCAGTCAGAGCTCTGCTCAGCTCTGAATGCCCCAGCCTGATCCAAAGGAAAGGAGCACATGCCAAGCTTCCAAAGGAAGTGTCACTCATGCCAGCATTGATTCATATGGGAAGAAAGGCCGAGATCTGTTCCGGGCATGAAATGTTGTATTCAAGTACATGTTGACAATGTTGAAATGACAATGCAAACTGAGACACAAAAAAGTTTCCTGAAGGTGGCAACCAGCTAAGAAAGGTAAAGCCTCTTTCAGGTTAAGCTCAGTCCTTGAGGACTTATCCCTCTCAAGTGGCTGGCAGCAATGTGGAAGAAGTTGGCCTCTGCCTTTTTCCAGCATGGCTTCTTAATTTCCAAATCAAATCCAACCCTAGAATCTCTGCAGAAGAATGCTGCAGAGTTCGCATTTGTGAAGCAAAGCAAGCCTTGCTGAGCTGCGCAGCGTGATCATGGAAGTGACAGCCATTTTCCAAATAGCCAGAATTCACGGCAACTGCTTCCAGGATCATGCCATGTACCCAACAACAAAGCAGCCTGTCCTCCCCTGTACTGGCTTCCTTTGCTCCAGAGATCTTCAAAAGCTAATTGAGGAGGAGGGTGTGGGGCCTGGTGGGGGGTGGGAAGCAGGCTCAAGGCCTGAGGGGACCCAGGAGTGGGGGAATGCAGGCCCAAAGGCTGTGGGGACCCCAAAGGGTAGGCAATGGAGCAGAGGGTGTCTCAGGGGGTATGGGAAGCCTTGGGACTTAGCTTCCCAGGGCTTCCCCCACTCCTGAAGCATCCCATGCTCCACTTAACAACCCACACAATCATTTAGCAATTGCATGAGGGAGAGCAGGGGTGGGAGTCATTAAGCAAGGGGCAATCTCATTTAATGACCATCACCACTTGTGACTATAATGGGCAGGCTCCACTACAGTTCTAAGTCGAGAACTGAACTGCCATTTCTAAAGCTCAGAAGAAGAGCTGCTGAGTGATCAAGAAGCCATTTCAAACCTTGGAGGAAAAGGCTTATCTAAAAGGGACACGTCGGAGGGCACTGGAAAGGGCAGGATAAAGAGGCTCAGAAACCTGGACTGGAAGCCCACCGACCAGCCTCCCCCACTCTGCCCTTGGCCACTGCTCACCTCTTCTCGCAGCTCATACTGCTCAATGAGCTTCTTCAGCCTTTCTGCCAGCTCCATATTCTCTTGGCGCAGTTTGGAGTTGCGTTCGTTGTGCTGTTCCATCTGCAACTGGATATCATTGAGTGTCACCTGGAAGTGGGACGTCACCTCCTTCCTTTTCTCTTCCTCCTCACGAGCTCGCTGGACACCCTCCTCCTGGAGGGACAAGTGGAGCTTACAGAGTAGAAGGACGACTCTGGGCAACGCTTGGCCTCCCCCAGCCAGCAAAGCTGGGGAAGGCTGTTGCTGGAGGGCTCTGCCAGGAGCCAGTTAATCAGCCAGGTGTTACAACAAGGTGCAATAAACCATCATAAAACCCTCTCTCAAATCCAGGTTAGATACTGTACCTTTCTGTCCTGGCCTGTTATGCAGTGACAGGTGAGAGGGACTGTGCAATGCCCTCAATATGCTGGACTTCAAAGCTTTGGGAATATAGTTTGGGCCAAGGACTTTACGGCGTCTCAGACAACAGGTTTCTTTTTTCCATTATGGAGAGAGGCTTTTTATTATTTTGTATTTTTTTAAAAAAATATGCATTTGTTTTATTACAGGGGATTGTCCTGGTCACACCTCAGTTAAAGAACAAAAATATAAATATAGTCCAGACTTATGACTGTATATGAGCCTGCAAAGGTCATAAGTTGTGTTGGTCATAAAGTGGGTCATCACATGGCTGCGTCCAATTTTACCCTTTTTGAAGTGATTGTTAAGCAAACATACTGGGTTAAGCAAACTCCACTGTCATTATGTGAATCACTGTTCGTTATAGGGTGATTTTATTGGAAACCAGAAATAAGTGCTGGTTTTTGGGAAAAATATAGTAAATAACGGCCATGTGACTGAGGGATGCTGCAAACAGCTGTAAATGAAGGCTGGTTGCCAAGAGTCCAAAATGTAGTCATGTGTCCACATTTGTGTATGTTGGAACTTTGAATCCAGGTCATAAATTTGATTGATTGATAAACAAATAAATAAAAAGAAGTCCTTTTTCTGAGGACTGTCTTAACTTTGAACAGTCACTAAGTGACTAGTCATAAGGTGAGGACTACCTGTAGTCAGCATTTCTGTCATGGTTGGCTCCTAACCCTAATTCTCCTCTCTGAACAGAGTGTTGAGCTGAGTCAAAGACTGTCCCACCTCCCTGCCTCCTGAAGGGCCAAGAGACACCTGGAAAATTCCTGGAATTAACTGCCACTCTGGGCTCCAACAGGTGAGGTGGGATGGGGGCAATCAGCCAGTCTCCCATACCTTGAGAGTGCGGTTGTGTCTCTGCAGCTCCCGGCACAGGCTTTCCAATTTGGTGCGGGCCAAAATGGCCTTGTTGTGCTCACTTCGGAGATGATCCTTCTCCTGCACCAACTGAGCCTGCTTTTTCTGCAGGATTTTCATCTGCTTCTGAGAGTTTCGATGCTCCTCTAGCTGGTGGGACAGAAGGGAAGGGAGAAAAATAAGGAATGACATCATACATGTAGCAGAAATGACTGAAGAATCTTCCTGAAAAATAAGAGCATGATGGGAGGTTAATAAAAGCTAATGCGATAGCAATCAAGTTTTCAGCCCTCTGAGGTAAGCCAGAAAGGAAAAACAGACACCACAATGCTGAACTCTACTTTATGGAATAATAAAAAAATCTTGAAAGCCTGACCATACTTCCCTTCTTCTCTCTCTCTTCTATCAAAGAAAACCAAGGAAGAGAAATCTTGAGTTCTTCCTTACTCTTTCTGGTTTCCCCAGACTAAGCTCATGTTTGCAATGGTCACTACATATCTTTTCCACTGCTGTGTTTCTTTACCCCAGCAACTTTAATCTGTGTGAACTTCAACTCCCAGAATTCCCCAGCCAGCATACTGGGAATGCTAGCTGAGAAATTCTAGAAGCTAAAGTCTGCACATATTAAACTCGCTAAGGTTAAAAAACCTTGTTCTACAATCATGGAGGACAAAGGCTCTGACAGAAGCATCCCTTTATGTATTTCATGCTGATGTATTTCCCTCTTTGACTAGATTGTCCTTTGCCAACAAAGTACTTTCCAGACACACTGGGTTATAATCAAACAAGCCTACTGGCCACGGAGGGTGCGTTATATCAGCCAATATATCTGGAGAGAATCAGAATGAAAATGTCTGAAGTACAATGGGGCCACTAAGCCATGATAAGTGGGCCACAGGTGAGCTGCTGTAGCTCTGCATAGCCCTTAAAAGCCACTTTTGTCTATCCCTGAATACTTCTCTCTCACAGTCAAGATATGGCAAATAATGACCATTGATGTCGAAAAGGAAACATCAAATTTCAGCTTCTCTATACAACATGGCCTTCAGCACAACAACGTACTGTTACTTGAAGCACCACCTTTTCCTGACAGTGCCTGATCTGCTAAAGTGGGGGAGGCAAGGCATGCTGAAGGTCCCCTCTCCTAAGGGGCCTCTCCAGTGGGACCAAAAAGCACCTTCTCTGTAGTGGCGCCCTCCGTGTGGAACATAACCCCTGCAAATATAAGACTGAACCCCCTTTTTGACCCTCTTTCACAAGGCGCTGAAAACATGGTTTTGTCAACAGGACTGGGGGATTCCAGAGTGAAATGGAGACTGTCAAGTGGCTGATCTGTTATCATCAGGGGGATGGGAACTTATTGGGATTTTGTGTTGGGGTTTTATTTTTGTTAGCCACCTGGAGTAATCAAGAGTAAGTTGGGCAGCAATATAAATTTTCTTAAATAAACAAACAAACTTCCCTGAAGAAATCTGTGCTCCATCAACCCAAATTTCTAAACAAAGGGATTGCCCAACCAACTCCCTTCCATTCTATTCCTCCAAAGGAAAAGAAACATTCTTCACCCATTCTATTTTTATCTGGTATTCCTTTATTACTCCTATTTGTTTATATAATTACTTTCATATTACACCCATATTAGGTAACAAGTACATGGTGGAGCTAGTTTAGCAAAAGCCAACAGAATCAAGGGGGCAATACTTTTTACTAACTATATCTCCTCTCCTTTTTCTATGTAAAAGAAAAAGAAAAAAAGAGGCATTTTTTGGTCAGATAAGGACAGAAGCCGAGACCAGATTCATGAGGAGCACTCTTCTCCTTCAGCAAAACACAGAGAATTCGCAAGAGTGGCTGAGTATTGTTCCATAAATTCTGTTTCACATGCTTAAAACTCCATTTTTCTTGTTTTCTGCCTCAAAATGGTGAACAATACAATCGAGGAGGGAAGTCAAAGAGGGCTTCAAAGAGAGACTGTGGAACTAAAGACAACTGCAGACTTCCCTGGACAACTTTGGCTCAGTCCCTGCCACTGAGCTAAAATGAGGGAACATGTTACATAAGCTACCCTGAGCTCCTGAGGAAAAAGCAGGATGAAAATATAATAAATTATGATCTAAATCAGGGGTGTCCAACCTTGGCAACTTTAAGATGGGTGGACTTCAACACCCAGAATATCCCTGACCTA
>JANHZU010002214.1:143879-157910 GCA_032468055.1 Acrochordus granulatus | reverse complement strand
CTCTCTCATCTTTTTAAGTGGGAGAACTTGCACAATTGGTGGCTGACTAAATACTTTTTTGCCCCACTGTATGTCAGAATTAGATATGCAGTAATGGATATAAATTACTAAAAGGCACATTCTGATTGAAAAACAATGCTAATGGTAAAAGCAATAAAAAATCAATTATTTCAGGAAGGCAATGAATGGATTTACCTCTGTAGCATGATTTTTGTCAAAGAACAGACAACCATCTGTCATGAAATTTATAATTTAGATTCCTGCATTCAGGAGTGGACGGTCTAAATTGCCCCTTCCAACTTTATGTGTCCATGTTTTAGCTCAGGACTAGCTTACAACTCCCTTATTTCCTAAATTCCAGTTGCTCTTCAAAATTATTGCTTGTGGGATAAATGGGCAACTCCCCAGGGCTTCTAAATCATCTTGTGAAAGTATCACACACTTTCTTCTAATGTCCAGGGTGAAAAACTGACCAAGTTTAAAGGAAGAAATTAAAAACACATGGAAACAAACTAAGGTGCTTTTCAGTACTAATGAAAGTAAAAATGAAATCAAAGACAAATGCTCTGGCTAAGCTCAATTTTCAGTATGCAGAGGCCATGACTGAGATGTGGGCAAGAGAGAAGATTTCTGTCACTTATCATCAGTAATGTAATAGACAGTATGCAATATACAAGTTACAGATGATTTTATTCCAATTTTTCAAATATTATTTATTTATAAAATGATAAGAAACAACATGGGGGGGAGATACCTAAAATTAAAAAAAATAAAGCAAAGCGTAATAAATGCCCAAAGAAGTGTGGAAGTGGAAAGACATTGAATGCACACCTGCAAAATTTGTCAGAATCACTTACAGTGATTCTTTTTACTGATGTTCCCTGCTATTTGCAGATATTGAACTTTTAATTTGCTTCATTTTCAAATGTGTACCTTTCTCCCCAGCCAATTTTGGGAAAGGAAGGAGAGGGGGAAGAAAAGAAATGGACTCCTGTTTCCCTCTTGATTAGTGTTCTAATAATAACCAGACTGTTTCTGTTTGCTTAAGCAAGAATGGAAAATACAACATTTGCTCAAACAACTAGGAATTTTTATAAAGTTCATTTCTATGATGCTTAGTAAATAAATGTCACAAATTGATTTTTCTTAATAAATAGGTAGGCTCTCTGTTTTGAACACAATCTATGTTATTACAATTGTTACATCTTGATGTAAAAAAGGAAGAAAAAGTGTTTCTTCAATTTAACAAGTATAATGTTTGTTTGTTTAGCATATGGCATATCATACATGGACTTATATATTAGCAATCAACCTAGATTAACAAAAACACATTATTAAAAAATCTATATCCAAATACCAATGTCTAGGTCATCTACCCATTGAAGTGCATTTTTACTTATGAGGAAAAAATCAGAAACTAGACCGGACTCAGCTTGCAGCCAGTCACTATATGATCTATTATCTGGTGTACGGCCCCGCAGTCACACTAAAGGGAAAATGCTAAAAAAATGCTTAAAAAGTATAATGTTTCTCTATTTTTAGGAAAGTTCCCCCACAGAAAATTTACAAAAACCCATGTTTATCATATAAAACCCCACAGTTGTAAAATTCCCTAAAACGTTGTCAATGCCCAACCCTGTTACAATTTCTAGAAGAGCAATAAAATATTATTTTGCCCACATTTCTTGGTTTTAATATTGAGATTTTGTTTTATTGTTAGTCATAGAAAGCATGCAGCAGAAACTGGATAGTTTCTTTAAACATTTGCAATGGCCAAAGACATTTTTACACTGTGAAAGAATCAACTGATCCTAGGAACAATTGTAGTTTCTTTGAGAATACTCATTTTGTGTTCCCATTAGTATAGTACAATGGTACCTCATAAGACGAGTAACTCACAAGACATGAAACTCGCAGGATGAGCAAACAAATTTAATAAAATTTATTCCGCTAGATCAGCCGCGACTCACACGACAAGCAAACTTCGCGCGATAACTTGCGCATCATCAGTAAGTGCACTCTGTATTTCTCATTCAGGCAGCAATCCCGCGCGAGAGTTCTGCCAACGCGGCAAACGCATGCACATGTTTTGCCAACTCTTGTGCTTTACTCTATTGCACAGGCAGCAACCCCATGCGGCAAGCCACAAGCAAAAGCAATTTACTAGTTTTATCAGCTGTTCCTAAAGAACTATAGTGATATATGTTTTGAGCTGTAAATAAGTTAGTAAAATGAAGGGAAATCCTCGAAAAATGTTATTTTTATAAGAAGACCTAGAAATTTAACATAAGCTTCCTTAATTCATAAAAATGAATGGAACATAATTGACACATTTTTTATTCTGAACTATAAAAACCTTTTGAAAATTAGATTGAAATTACTTACATTTCTATAAATCCAATTAAATTATTATTTATTATAGCTAATTTGTATCAGAATTCTTCCCAGCAAGCTAGACTGGGAAAGATAAACAGATACACAAGGACTCAGCAACTTCTGATTTATTGTACAAAAGCTAAAGTAACATTCCAAAACATTCTAGCAACTGCTATGTGTTAAATCAAATATGAATTCTAGTTATATTGTAATCCATGTTCAAATTGTTGTGTCTCGTTTTCCCTGTGATTGTACGAGGGATGGAAGTTTTTTAAATATGTGACAAATGGCTCCCACATCCATCACAGTGATTTCAATGGATCTACTTTAAACATAATTCATGGTAGGACCAACCCAGTACCAAATGAAAAATTTTAAAACAATCATAAATGAAATGTACTATTTTATTATGCTTGCATTATTTGGATATAATGCAAGTTTCTATGGAATTCAATCTAATCATTTTAAAATGAATTGTTCTATATTTGTTAAAATGTGTAAAGACTGAATTATACTATATATTTTTAAAAGAAATTAGTTGCTACTTCCTACCCCTACCCAACCTTTGAAAATGTTTTTTAGCTTTAGATCAGTAGATGTCTATTATCCCTTAACTGTCTTCAAACTCTTTTATGGCCTCACAGAAATCATGCTAATAAGATTCAGCTGCAAAATACTATACAATGGAGATGCACATAAAAATTGAAATAAAATAAAGATGACACGTCAGCCATCAAACAGGAATAATACATGAGAAAGATGAAATAAAAACTTTTCAAACTGCTGCAGAAAAACCCAGCCTCTCAACTCAAGTGATGTCATTGCACCACTCCTCTTTTAGCTGTTAAATGGTGACCTAACATTGGATCAAATATAATACTCTTAAAATCCACCTATTGCTGATCATTTGTCTAAAGAGTTTCAAATGTTGCTTGGTAATAGTAATAAATATAAATTACAGAAACAAAATACCTCGTATTAAATCTTTTAAAAATAAAAAAGAAATTAAAATATTATAAGTTTTCAGGAATGACACTGTTTTTTATTGATCAATAGGGTGTTCTTACAGTCCCATGTCCAGGAACCAATGGATCTCTCCAACAGCTTGCGCCCATTTAAAAGGATGTTTTGTGACTTGTGCATATCAAAAAGTAACTCCTTCCTTTCCCTAAGCTAAAAAATATGATCTGTATCAATTGGAAAAAATACTTTGCAAAGTCAATGTTGGAAACTCTAGAATGGGCTGAACATCTAAAGAGTATACTAGATAAACAGGGAAAGCAATTACTGAAAAAACACTGAACGCTTTTTTAAAAGAACTGTTTTGCTTTTTTACTAGTTTTCCTATGAATACTGGACTGTGCATGTATGTATTTAGCACGAAGCGTTTATTATTTTACAACCTTCCTGCAAATCATTTACACCACCAGAGGGCAGTCTCGTAACTTTGTGCAGCCTTAAATTCTATTTTTAATTAAAAGATAAACAGGCTACAATATAGATGGACCATAATTGACAAGGAAAGACAAAAGATTGTCCCTTCCAACAAAAACTAACTGAGCCAAGCACCTCTATGGATTATGCTTTCTTTTGTCTCAAATACTGTGCTAATTGACTGAATTTACCTTTTTTATTGACTAAATTTACTTTTTTTATGAGAAATCTTAAGCTAAAGCAGACTACCAAACTGTCGATTCATTTCTGCTGTTACTCTGCATGACATCTGTCACATATCATATTTTATTCACATTACTTAAATTGCTAGACAGAGCTCAATGCTGCCCTAGCACTGTGTAGAATTTCCTGCAAAAGGCAAAAACAGAAGAAAAAGAGGAATGCTGGGTGCCTGAACCTCAGTATGATTCCACATGCTCTGCTGAATCTCATTCTGTGGAAAACAAACAGGTATTTCTTCATTTCTGAAAAATAATAATGTTCAATTTTGCTTTGAAATGCAACCTTCCATTCACAACAGGGGTGAATAGTGCCAGGCCTGAGCCCTGTTTGCTCAGTTCAGTCCATCTTGACAGACAGAACAGGACAGAGCCTATGCACTGTATCTCTGAACATGGGAACAGTGCGGTAGCGAGAGCACAACCTGCTTTCAGGAAGCAGTCAACCTGTCAGCCTGCAGGAGACTCACAACCAGTAAAGCAGCAGCCATGGTAAACATGGGTTGGCAAGCCAAATGGCTTAAAACATTTCATAATTTGATCATGCATATGACTAATTCAAAAGTAGCACTTGAAAATGTCAATTCAGCCACATGAAAAAAGGATAATAAAGCAACATACACAAATATTTCAGCTACATTTTTTGATGGTGTCTATATCACAAAGTGGATTTTGCTAATGACATTTCACATGTTTATTTTAAGTTCATAAACTTTACATAGCCTTATGGCTATCACTGGAGCTATGTTTTAGCAACAAATTATATTGTCTTTATCAAACAACATTTTTGTGAAAAGTAATCTGCTTGCAACCAAAATATTAGGATTTCTGAAAAATCTCCCTTTTGTACAAAAGGGTAACTGTATATCTGTTACAAACCATATACAGATTATAATTCACAAAGAATAAGGAATCAGTGCTAATTCTTCATCATAGTGTATGCTCCAACCAGCATTACACACGATGCCACTGAACCTGTGATAAAGCTTTATAATCTAGTATTTTTTAAAAAAACATGAAAGACTTCATTTAAAATGGGTCACAACCATAGCTGAAATGATGTTTCTAAAGAAGATGATATTCAGGACAACTAGCAGATTCTCGGATATACCTGCCTTTGTTCTGCCTATCATATTTACTTTTAAGTAATGCTATGGGAACATACTTGCATTTTAAAAGACCCATCTAGTTGATGCATTATGGATACTCAAGAAAACCACCCCAAACTGAAGTAAGATTTTTACAATCTAAGGCACTTCTATAGTTTGAATTGAAAAAAGAAGATAAAAATTAAAAGGAAAGAAGGGCTAGGTGGGAGAAAACTACTGACATGTTAAAAATTCTGTAATTTGCTTTCACTTTTGTTTTTTGTAAGTACTGTGTTCAATCTGATTTAATACAGAGGGGAGAGGGATTATTATTTAACCATGAAGGGATGAAAGGGTTAACTGTAAAATACATGTCGAGATTTTAATAAGGATTAATAATAAAAAGCCTCAGCCTGCCCGCTTTCACTAGATTTTGTAGTGGTGTCTTTTCCCTTGCTTAGGGCAATCCATCTGTTAATTTTGACTTGCAATGCAGTTAAGCTCTTCCTTCTTATTCTTCTCTCCCGCCTTTGAACACCCATAACCCAACAAACTAGAATAGCTATGAGGAGGCTGGCACATGTCTTACAAAAATAGAATAATTCTTTTCAGAATCTCTTAGGTGAAGATCAATTGTGCTGCCATGGTGTGGGATCTCTTCCCTGTTGCGTACAGAAGCAGTCTGGTGTTCACATAATGGAGAAGTTAGTACAATGAAATCTTTGGCAGTAGAGTATTTATTTTATATGCATGTGTAAAATTTATGCATATTTTAATGCACTGATTTTTGAGGACTATCACTGAATGGATGAAATGAAAAAAAAGCAGTTGATCTAGGCTGTAACAGAGATTAGTAAATATTCATTGTTAACAACTGATCTGCACTGTGACCAATGCCAATATTCTCACTGGGCCAAACTAGCCTTGTTTTCAATAAAAGCAGTGAAGTACTCTCTCCCTTGAGCCCTGTTAGACTGACGGTGCAGTTGGAACTGTCATCTTTACACAAAAGCAAAGGGGCTGGGTTTTACAAATGCAATGCCTAATTGGGAGATCTCCATGTCTGTACCCTTGACATTTATTTAAACCTCATCAAAAAAATAGGAAATAACCAAACTAATTAGCATACTGGCATACACACTATTATTTGTTGGAGTAGGAAGCATATTCATTTTCAGCTCTAAAAACGACAATATTACTAATGACAGTGTCAAAAACAGCATTAATATGACTTCCGAAGATAACTTTGATTTTTATGCACTATTTTATAAGTCCAACAGACTGGCCCTAAATTACGGATACCTTTTTAATTTGAACACATAAAGGGAGAAATACTGCACCTTAAAATCCAGTAGCAGAGCCAGGACTAAAAAGAAAAATGTATTTCTTGTACGGAGTCTACATTGGTAAATTCTGGAATAGAACTTTTAAAATGTGACTGGACAGAATTCAACATTAGGATAAGTGATACAAATGCATTAATATTAATTAGTAATTAATACCTATAATAGAATATTCTGATCTTTAACAGGCAACTAGAATTTTACAGATTTCATTTTTCAGTATGAAATCCATACCAAGGAATTCAACATCACCAATGTTATTTAAGATCTATTAGCATAATTTATTACTTTAGCAGTACAATCTAATGATTGTTAGCCAGTCATTAAAATCTGTGTTTTTACATAAGATCTAGTATATATTGCTCTGATCTACATATTGCTCAGAACCCACCAATCTTACCCCATCTTGTTCTTCCAGCATTTTGCTGTCAGTAATAATGCAATGCAATTATTATAAAATTATTAAACAATTTTTGATTAAAGTACCTAGAACAGACTAGAAAATAAAGAAGCAACTTCTCATGGATACAAATATATCCATGTGAAAATCCAACTTAAACTAGAAATAGTCCCTTATATCTAGAATTCAGCTGTATATTTAAAATAAAAACATACAACTTGCCATTTTCATTTATACAACATAGTGAACTTGTGCTAAATGAAGGCATGCTAGCTGTCATAATGCTTAAGAATGTGAACTATACATTAGTACTTTTTACATGCATTATTTGCTTTTTCAGTTTTCAACATACTAAATATTTACGGAACTAGATTTCTGAAAAACATACTATACTGTGTCTCTGTTTCATATTGACACCAAGAAAACTACAGATGCAGAAGTCTGCCACTAAGGCTTTAAAAAGAAAACTTTTACAATAGCTGTTAACTAACTCCCCAGGTAAAATTTTAATACGCCTTTGTTTTTGGATTATGAATTTGACAGGAAGCTAGAATTGCTTTCCATATCATTGAATCTAATCCTAAACTCTGATGCTGCTAGATATAAATGTTGAAATAAATTTGGTATGGAAAGTATGGCTGCTAGATGCATATGAAAATCCTATAGGATTTTTGCAAAATAATTTAATCTCTAGAAGATATATTTTGGGTAGTCTATATGTTCCAAAATTTATCATCAATCAATATCAAGGTATCACATTCTTGATGTTTATTTCTCTCAAAGTGAAAGACATTCATTTTTCAGCATTTATGTATAACTAAAATCAGTTTTATTAATATTTATATGTTAATGCAGTATTTACCAAACTTTAGAAATTAATGGGATGTTGCATAGGAATTACTCTTAATCCAGAAACATTCTGCAAATGGTGTAAGAATCTAAATGAGCCTTGGAGATAAAGCTTTCTATGTCCTAGGCAAATGCAATTCTAGCATTTATAGAGTAATTGCTTCTTCAAAAGATATATAGTATTTAGGTAATTATGTTCTAATTACAGCTTTATTTATTTAATATGCCACCCATTCCATTCTGAAAAGCAACTCCGTTATTCAACATTTATTCACTTTATTCATAAAGCGGAACGCCAGCTTGAATATATTCAAGGTGGATAGACTACTAATGACCTGTAGTGATGTGTGTGTTTGGGTGTGATAAACAATTTTTGTGGATCACTCAGCACATTTGTAATTTTGAGAACATTTCTGGAATTCAAAATGGCTACAAAAGTCGAGAAACTTTCTATTTTTAAATGCATTAACAGAAGACAATAGCTGAAGATCTTTCCAACAATGCTTTATAACATTTGAGATTATTTTTGTCTATTTTCAGGGCTTGTTGGCAAACTTTAAAACAAACTATCCTCTGTTTTTATTTTCTAGGACTGTCTATTTAACCCCATGTGAAGCCCAGATACAATCATGTAAATAAAGATGATCTAAAACATCCTTTGCATTGGAGAATACCAGCTTCCCATTGTATGCATTAAAAGAGGGGTCAGGGAGCAAGGATCAACATAGGACTCACAATGCTTATTACTGTTGTGCATTCCCCATCTTGATTAAAAATATCTTGTATTGTTAATAACATCCAAAGGGAAACCATTTTTAATTACCTGCGCAAGTCGTCTTTTTTCTGTGTTCTGCCTTGCAGAAGTATGAAAGGTAGAAAATGGAGGATACCGTGCAAAACCTGAGTTACGAATTCCAAAGCCATCTTCTCTTTCCTGCAGAGGAAATTAAGACTGAAAAACTGTTGTAATGATACAAATCTAACCACACGCGCACACATAATGTACTAAAGCTATTTTGCTGAAGCAGAAGTATTATTAAAAATATTGTCAACTCAAAAATTTAAATGCTGGCATAAGAACTACCACATAATTTTTAAATACGATGAGGCTATCAAGTAAAATAACATTTATTTAATGTCTTTGAGCCTTGACACCTGGGGACAAAACGAAATAATACTCAAAGGACCTGCTTGAAAAATGAATATATGGAATATATAGAACCTTCATAAAATGACACCAATACTTTTAGATTATACTTTTGGAAGATTTAAGGTGCTAAAATAGTGCCACCATTTACTGAATGAATAAAACCTAAACAGAAAACTATTCTTGCTGAATTATAGTTCTCTAATAAAAGTCATTTGCCTTAAATTCTCAGCTAGAAGCAAAGGCCTCAATTGTGACATCAAAGTAATCAGTTTTATGAAAACATACATCCTGTTAATAGATCTTTGAAGACTTCTGTTTTTTTCATGATAAATATGCAAACAATAAAGAGATTATTCAAGTAGATGCACAGAATGACACAGTTGCTAGAGGGCTTGTTATAAAAAATGCATTGCTGAACAAGGGCTAAGCATATTTCAAAAGTCATTTAAAACACAAATCTTATGGGATTCTTAAGGTGTATACTTCAAACTGAAGCAAGAAACAAGGTAAGAAAGTACATTTTGCACATACCTTGTGTTTCAACTTACTCTTCACCTCCTTTATTCCCTGTTTTGCATGATTTTTTGCCTGGGGGAAAGAAGAGGAGGGAAAAAAAGTACTAACTGGATCTGCAAAACAATGGTTTGATAACTGGCATAGATAAAGTGAAATTAATTTAAAATTAAACCTTTCACATTATGTGGTGTAAAAAAAAGAAACTAGATTCTTCACTAATTTCACATATGACTGCTAATAAGGTTTGAGTGCATTAAGAGATGGATCATAGCATAGGCATAACTGTGTTACAAAAACACACTAGCTAAATTGGTATTTCCTTAATACAGCATTCTTATGAAATGATGTTATCAGTAGAAATAAAGATTTAGTTTAGCTGCAAGTTGAATAGGAAAAAAGCTCAGTCAATAATATTCTAATCTAACCCTTTTTATATGCAGAGCCATGTCAGTGTTGTGTTCTGCATAGTTACTATTATTAGATTTACATTTTGTTACACTGAAGTTTAATGCCACTTCTTCACATCACCCTGAATAAAAATGACAATTATAGTTCGCTTTTAAAATAGATAAAGTAATCATGCTAGAAGTGAAGTAATTGTATAAAGTGTGTTTTTTCTTTCAGAGGCAATTGTAATTTCAAAAAGGAACAAATAGCATTTCAGTTCACTTTATTTAAATTCAAATTTCTGCAAATGATTCTTCAAATAACCACAATAGGTAGTTATTTTTCTATCCAAATATAGAAGCTGGATAACAAAACTTGGAAATTCCCAACAGATGTGGTTGAAACAACTCTTCACAATCTCCTAAGTAATGGATATGCTCTTTATTTCTCTGATTTTCTGATTTCTCTGATTCTCTCAATTTCTCTGATATTCCTTGCAGTGTATAAAGGTATAAAATAAGGGGAAATGGAGTAAAAGACCACCTTATATGAACCACACTCTTCCTCTTTTTCTTTTGGCTTGCTCCCATCAGGGGTTGCCACAGCGAATCTTCCGTTTCCATCTTCCTCCTCAGTCACACCGACTTCTTGCATATCCTCTCATAGCATCCATGTACCTCCTCCCAGGCCTTCCTCTTCTCCTTCTGCCTGGTAGCTCCATCCTTAACAATCTCCTCCCAATATACTCTTCATCCTTCCGCAACAGTTGCTCAAACCATCTAAGTCTCACTTCTTCACTTTATCTCCAAACCTTCCTACCTGTGCTGTCCCCTCTCACATATTCATTTCTAATCTTGTCCAACTTTGTGACATCCAACGAAAATCGCAGCATCTTCAACTCAGCCACCTCTTGTTTTTTTGTCAGGGCCACTGTCTCCAGGCTGTACTGCATTTCTGGTCTCACCACCGTCTTGTTGATCTTCCCTTTCACTCTTGCAGATATCTTTCTATCACAGATCATTCCTGACACTTCTCCATCTACTCCATCCTGCCTGTACTCTGTTCTTCACTTCTTTGTCACATTTCCCATTACTTTGAACAGTTGATCCTAGGTATTTAAAATCATCCACTTTTACCACCTCTACTCCTTGCAACTGCAACCTTCCACCATCCTCTCTCTCTCGTTTATGCACATGTACTCTGTCTTGCTCCTACTGACTTTCATTCCCATTCACTCCAGTATGTACATCCATTTCTCCAGGTTCATCTCAGTGCACTCCCTACTTTCACTGCGGATCACAATATCATCTGCAAACAACATATTCCATGGAGACTCCTGTCTGACCTCGTCCGTCAACCTGTCCATCACCATTGCAAACAGAAAGGGGCTGATGGCCAATCTTTGATGCAAACCTACCTTAACTTTAAACCAGTCTGTCATTCCTACCACACACCTCACTGCTGTCACACTGTTTTCATACATATGAAAACTTCTTATACTTTTCCGCTACTTCAGACTTCCTCATACAATGCCACAACTCCTCTCTCGGCACGCTATCATATGCTTTCTCCAAATCCACAAACACACAGTGCAGTTCCTTCTGGCCTTCCCTGTACTTCTCTTGCAGCACTCTTAGCGCAAACATTGCATCGGTAGCACTCTTTCTTGGCATAAAACCATATTGCTGTTCACTGATCATCACCTCTCCTCTCAGCCTAGCTTATACTACTCTTTCCCACAGCTTCATGGTGTGGCTCACCAACTTTATGCCTCTGTAGTTGCTGCATCTCTGTGCATCCCCCTTGTTCTTAAAAATCGGGACAAGTATACTTCTTCTCCACTTCTCAGGCATTTTCTCACTTTCCAGAATCTCATTAAACCATCTGGTCAGTAGCTCCACTACCATCTCCCGAAACAATCCCATGCCTCTACTGGTATATCGTCTGGGCCAAATGCCTTTCCATTTTTCATCCTCTTCATAGCCACGTCACCTCGTTCTTACTAATTTCCCGTACGTCCCTGTTCACTACGTCTGCCTCATCTAACCTCCTCTCTCTCTCATTTTCTACATTCATCAGTTCATCACAGTAGTCCTTCCACTTACCTGAAACACTCTCTTGGTTTGTCAGCACATTTCCGTCCGCATCTTTCACCACCCTAACTTGCAGAACATCCCTCTCTGCTCTGTTTCTCTGTCTGGCCAGTTGATGCAAGATCTTCTCTCCTCCCTTTGAGTCCGGCTTCTCATACATCTCACCATCTGCCTTTTCCTTTGCCACTTCTCTCTTCACTCTGTTTCGTATCTCTTGTCTGCTTTCCTCATTTCTCTTGCGATCCCAATTTTTCTTTGCCTGTCTCTTTCCTCTAATGCTTTCCTAAACTTCTTCATTCCACCACCAGGTCTCTTTGTCTCCCTTACTCTTTCCAGATGTCATATCAAGAACCTTCCTAGCTGTCTCCCTCACCACTTCGGCGATAGTTGCCCAGTCATCCCACACCTCCTTATTGATGCTCAGATCTGGCTCACCTTCTTCCTAAATTCCACACAAAATTCTTCCTCTTTCAGTTTTCACCATCTGATTTTTGGTACAATCCTCACTTTCTTCCTTCTCCTAACTTCTAAGATCATCTTGAAGACCACCATTCTGTGTTGTTTAACCACACACTCTCCTGCCACCACCTTACAGTCTCTGAACTCTTTCAGACTGCATCTCCTGCATAGGATGTAGTCCACCTATGCGCACCTTCCTCCACTCTTATATGTCACCCTGTGCTCATCCTTCTTAAAACATGTGTTTGCCACTGCCATTTCCATTCTTTTTGCAAAATCCACCACCATCTGCCCTTCTGCAGTTCTCTCCCTGATACTATACCTACCCATCACCTCATCACTGGTGTTCCCTTCACCAACATGTCTATTGAAGTTTGCTCCAGACACTACTCCCTCTTCTCTGGGTATGCATATCACCAAAATTCTTCTTTCTCATCAATCTCACACCCAACTTGTGGGGCATATGCACTGATGACATTTATCGCTACCCCTTCAGTTTCCAGTTTCACACTCATGATTCTATCGGTCGCTCTCTTCACTTCTAAGACATTCTTGCTAAGCTCTTCCTTTAAGATGTTTCCTATGCCATTTCTCTTTCTATCCAGAATAGCTTGAATCTACCTCCAATGTTCCTCTCCTTACTTCTACTTAGTCTCTTGGACACACAGTATATCTACTTTTCTCCGTTCCATCATTTCAGCCAATTCTCTTTCTTCACCTGTCATAGTGTCAACATTTAAGGTTCTTACTCTCACCTCCACACTTCTACCCTTTTTTCTCTCCTGCTTTCTGTGGGCACGCGTACCTTCTCTCCTTCTTCTCCTTTGTCCAATGGTAGTGCACTTTACAGTGGTACCCTGTTGGTTAATAGTATCGCTGGTGGTCATTGGTAACCTGGGCCTCAACTGATCTGGTATGGAAATCTGTTTGTTTATTTGCATATTAATTTGGTATAGGTTTTACGCTGGATGCCTTTCCTGATGCAACCCTCCCCATTTATCCAGGCTTGGGACCGGCACTAGGGCTACACTGGTTAACAGTGGCTGGGTTAAACTTAAGTCAGAATATGATATCGATAAAACAAAAGCTATAATTAACATGCTCACTGAAGCCGTTTTAGGAACTTTAAATATTAGTGGCAAAGAATGTAACTGAACAGGTTAAATCATCAGAATGGATTTCACCTATAATAGAGATCACACTTCATTTTTGTATTCACCTTTGTGTGGATTTGAGAGAGCCAGATAAGGCTTTTGTGGTTGTTAAAATACTACTTTGCCTCCTAGATAAAGTGTTTGCAGAGGACAAATATATTTCCAATCTTTATTCTACAAAACAGTTGTGGTACATATGGTACAATAGTTCTTATAGCATTTATTACACATGATACTCTCTTTTTGAGCTTACACCATCATGTAGTGCTTTTTAAAAGATGTTGATTTTTATTGTTAAAAATCCAAAAGCAACCTAATGGTATTTAGATGATATAGTAATGTTTGGAAGAACAGTAAAAATGAAAATAACTTGAGGTCAGTTTTGTATTTTTTTGAGACACAGTTCTGTAGACATTTTTATAGCTAATAAGTGAGATACAGTGGGGCAAAAAAGTATTTAGTCAGTCACCAATTGTGCAAGTTCTCCCACTTAAAAAGATGAGAGAGGCCTGTAATTGTCATCATAGGTATACCTCAACTATG